>OX393562.1:6192203-6254703 GCA_947652115.1 Blastomussa wellsi
AAAATTCAGCTTGCCGTCTAAATATATAAAATGCTAATGAAATACTGGCTAAAAACGCTAGACGATAAAAACGATATTAAAAGTGAAATAATATAAATAGCTTCGCACAAATCGCGAATAAAATTACGAATACGAATAGAAAGCATTTCAAAAATCAACCAGGCGATATTAATACTCTTTTGGGGGGTCTATGCCTCTTTTGCGTACCTCCAATGACACGTTTCTTTTGTATTTTATTCCTAATGTCAAGAATAAATTGCTTCCAATGTTTTCCTGGTCCTCTCCATGCTCATCCTGTACGTGGCGTCCGATTGGTGATCGCCTAGGTTCCTCTACACGTGGATGTGACGGATGTTGAATTGCAGATGTCTACTCGTGATTACGACAAAGTCTGAATCGCACAGACCACACTTCAAATAATAATCAACGTTTTGCTGATTCACAATTGGTGGTTTTTGTTCCTTTGGTTTAAATTGTGCTTTGATCTTCTGACTTGATTAAATAGCCTGGACATCAGCATCAATCTCTCGACTGATCCACCTTCCAATGTTAAGCCCCAGGATGGGGGTGGGGGGGGGGGGGAAGGCGCTACCCACGGTACTCAGTAAGCTTTCCTCTGGCTGGGGATTTTGCCAGTTGAGGGCTGCCCCTGGGTCGGGAATTTGACATAGCCCCCTTCTTGGAAGACCGAGAGGACCTGGAAATGAGTCGCAACTCAAAGATATCCATTGCTTTTTCGCGTATTTTGGAGTTTTGTCGCCAAGGTCGAACGAAAGGGAAGCAAATTTGTTTTATTTTTCCTTACACGTAGGCCATCGCTTCTTTTTAGTCTATTCTCGTGTTTTTACAAGTACAAACACCCTCGTTTCTTTTATTTTTCATTGGATTGCTTTCTCAATGCGTTTACATATTCATGAGTTTCTCTACGGGAATTTGCCATTTCCGAGATGCTGTTTTCCTCTGTTTCAAGACGTCTCGATGCCCAACATTTCATATGGAAATGGGTTTTACTCGCACATTTTTTGTCTTGAAAATCAAACTCCTTTCCATATGACAGGTTGTGTACCAAGACTCGTTTTCAAACAGAGGTAGAAGGCAACTCGGAAATGGCTTGAAAATGTCAAAATCGCCTGGGTCTAATGACCTCCACTTCACGCAGGCGAGGCAGGTGTGTCTGTACGAGGGCCAGGGAAGTGATTGAGGGAAGTGGCCCGGCAAGCAACCGTGGGCAATCCAATGGCGGTCTGGCTGCTGGGAGGTGAAGGCAGGCAGCTGGACGTGGACCAGTTTGTGCTTCAAGACCGCCGTGCGTACAGGATGCGTCATGAGAAGTTCGCCGAAACCTGGGCGATGAGGCGCTGGCTGGACGATTCTTCGGAGAGAACCACGCCGGCTGGAAGTCGACCCCGGGGAGCCTGTTGGATGATGTCCAAAGTGCGTGCGTGGAGCACGGCATGGCGGGCTCTGGAACTAAAGCGGTTACGTTATGAAAAGTGTGGTGTGCATCAACACGAATGCCTGCTACCCAGCGTCTTTCCAGGGAGAAGGGGAAGGCAAGCCCTATTTCGAGCGCTTCGGACATCCAACCCACCGCATGGCCCAAGTGGCTATCAACAACCTTCTTAAAGACATAAGCACAGGTTTAGTCGAGGTCCAGGAGTGGGAGCTCGAAGACAAATCCACCCAGTGATCCCAGCGTGGTTTGGGAAGCATTTTGCCGACTAAGGTTGGGCAACAACGCCGCTGCTTGCTTTCCTGACAGATTCAGGACTACTGACCACTCTAAGGGTTGGTAAAGCAGTCATCAACTATGCTAAACAGACAGACGTCTGGCTCCCTGAAAGCCGCGACCAAGGTTGTGGCATAATTGGCAAGTTCACGCAGGGAAGCAAGGCTGGTTGAAAAAGACTGACCCGGCGGCTAGTGGTCGAAGAAGGAGAGCTGGACTATCTGGTGAGAGACACCCGTGAAAGCGGTGCGTTAGTCAGCGCACCTTAAAAGTGTCCGATCAATCTCCTATCAATGTCGAACAGGTTCGATCACGAGGAGGCTGTCCGTGTGGCGACAGACAGCATCAACGTCCAGAAAACTGCGCTCTTGAAACTCGAAGAGGCCAGGGCGTATGTTGCCTCCAGAGCATGCGGATGGCAATGGTGTATTTCATGTCTCTTTGATGAAGTTCGAACGGAATGTTGCTCGGTTCCATTCCTTTGTTCCTAATACATTACAGATCCAAGGCTCTGATGACGACGACGTGGTAGTTCACATTACCCGTGGGGCCGACGGCCAACTCGTGTTCAAGCTGAACTCCGTCTTTTGTGTTCACGAGGCCCTTGCCGCTGCCTTGTATCGCCTAATCGGCCATGGAGCGCAAATCGATCTCGTCCGCGGTGTAGAACGTCGTCAGAGTTTTTTTACTTAACAAAGAAGCGACTGACCCCCTCCAAAATGTCCCCACCTTCGATGCCGTTGTTGTACGGTATGTTGGGCGAGACGTTCACTATGACGTTGATCCGCGTGTCGGTGCCTTTTGATAAGGCGACCACGTCGGCCCGCAACATATGGTCATACAGGGATTCCTTGAAAGCGGAATAAGCGCTGTGCGCGTCGTCCGCCAGAGTCTTGCTTCTGATCATTACTCGAGCTAGATGTTTGTCAGCTTGTATTTCAGTTTTGTTGGATTGGAGCCCTTGACCACTTGTGAGGGCGGCGCAAGGGTCAGCTTAAACACGAGGTCGTTGTAAAGACCTTGGGGGTAAAAGACGTCATGGTCGGTCAGTATCTGGTGGTCCAGTCTGGATTGGTATTTGGTCCGGCTCAGGTTGGTTTCTGCCGCGACGCCTGAGGTTTTCTTGTCCCCCGCGTTTGAACGGATCTTCCAGAGGACTTTGCTATGGATTTCCTCGAGCAGCATGTTGTCCCGCTCCTCCTGCGAGAGAGACAGATCCTCAAATATCTTGATGTCGTAACCAACCGTTTCCTGCAGTATGTCGCCCCCGAACTTCACGACCAGCTTGTTGACCAGAGCACGCGAGGGGTTCTGAACGAGGAAGTTGTTGGCATGCCCTCCAGCCAAGAACAGCGCGAACGAGCCGAGCACGATGGACTCATTCTCATTCAGGTTGGGGACTAAAACCTAAAGCGTCTCGCCGGGGTCTGGCTTCAGCGCGGTCAAAGGTGATGCGCTTGACCGCGTCATCGCGCCGAGGGTTTTCTCAATGTGCGCTGGACTGAGGTTTTCTTGCACAGACAGGGCTTCCAGGTTTTGATTATCTGTTGATTTGAAAACTTTTATGTGAAATATATAATCACGCGATGGCGGCAGGTGGCTTTGACAACCCAGCTTATGACCAACCGACTGTGACCTGGAAGATGATCGTGACAATGACGATGATGAAGAAGAGGTCAATACAACACAGCCCTTTCAACAGGGGACGGACCAAACACTATGGCATCAAGGTGAAATTGAGATGCAAACAATGCAGCACGAGAATAGTGGGCTGCCAGATGAATCCTATTTGGATCCCCCTCCCCTTCGTTCGAAGGCTTTATTCCTCAAGATGGGCAACCAGCGTTCCTAAAAAAACGCTAAAGCTTTAATCGAAAAGAAGTTCCCAAGAGCCAGCTTTGGCGCAACAGATCCGATTGGTTTCAGCAAAACACTGGCACTGCAACTGTTTCATCTGGTCCAAAAAGTGCTGAGTGTGGAATTTTCAAAAAAACAGGACGCAGTGGTGGTGGTCCTCTCAACTTGGGCCAGAAGCTGAGGCTCTGAATGCTCAAGAAAATGATGAAATAAGAGGAACGAGACAGATAAGCAGACAGAGAACGCCAGCAGATACAAATATGGCGTGACAGCAGCAGCAATCTTTCTTGCGGCTTGTGTCACGATTGGTGCTGTTTTTAGCGCCATTACCAACTCTTTGAAGGCCACCGGTACAACGTTGGGAAAAGGTCTGAAAGACGTTGGCTGAAAGGATGCATCAGCTCTGCCAGGTCTCATTGGCTCGGTTGCGAGCTCTTTTTTCAAAGCCGCTGTTTCAAGCCATAGGTTTATCTTTTACGGTCCTCCTGCCTATTTTGAATTTGCGGCACCCCAATTATTTTGTTAAGAAATCCAAGGTTAAATTCGAATACGCTAAAACCATGCTTTTTAGCTTTGTCGATAGTTCACAGAATTGTTTTTTTTTTGTTCGATATCAAATCTAGTCTTCATTTTATAGACATTTTCCCGCCAGACCAAGAGTTTTTAGGTTTTCCGGTTCCACGGATGGGTTAGTTCACTTTTACAAGTTTACTGTTTTACCATTGGACCTTTTTCCACTGGTTCTTATATCTGCCAAAGTCATGTGGCCCTTAGTGCGCTACTGGCGCCTTCAGGCTTTCAGAATAGCTGTACGAAGCTGTATATTTGGATGATGGTTTAGTTGTGTGCCCTACATTTGCTGACTGATGCTCCCAGTCCATCGCCGTGTCCGTGCTGGTTTTGTGGCGAATACCCAGAAAAGCATTTCGTGAGTATAGATAATGCACTCTCTCATAGTCTTTCTGCCAGGCAGCTGGCTTCTGTCACGGGTAGTATTATTTCGAATATGCTAGTTTTCGGTAATGTGTGCAAACGTATGACTAAGAGTCTTCACAGGGCTCTTGACCGTAGAGAAGGGTGGAAGTCTCAAGGTGATTTGGATCCCTGCGCTTGCAAGGAGTTACATTTCTGGAAGAGTAATGTTTCTCATCTATTTGTTCTCACATTTCTTGTTGTTAGTTTCCCATGCATGTCTAAAAGGTGGATGTGCGTTTGCCTCTAAAGTTGCCCACTTAAGAGATCCAGAGCTCCGCAAGTTACCTAAAGGTCTTCCCTTGCGTGCCGCTAAAGCAAAGGCCTCATTAACAACGGAGCGTTATTCAAGAGCCTTTAGAGAATGGTGTTCTGGCTTTGAGGAAGTCGTTTGCTTGCCCTCTGATGAGATGTCAGTTGCCGTTTACGTGAAGACTTTGCTACGACAGAGTTCTCCCTTCTCTTCTTCTTCTTCTTCTCCACTTCTTCTGCTTGTTATGCTATAAACTGGGCGCAATTTGTGTGGCTTTCCAAGTCCTTGTGATTCAGAATTGGTACGAAATGTGCTCGAGGACGCAAAAGGGGAACTTGCAAAACCTATTTTTAAGAAAGAAACTGTAAGGGTCGCGGGTCCCAATGCAAATCTTTCCGATCTTCGCCTTGCTGCAAGTCTATTCGGCTTTTCTCCGTTACAACGAGTTAGCTAGCTTTCGTTGCCGTGACATTAGTTTTTGCGATACATTTGTTAGGATTTATGTATTTAAGAGCAAAACAGATGTTTATAGGGATGGTGCCCATGCTTCTTGCCCTTTTCCCTTTTATATTGTAGTTTTGTATTTTCATCGTTATCTGTATATTGAGCTGTTTTTATTTATTAATCATTGTATTATAATTCTATTTTTGGCAAATCAAAAATAAATAAAAAAATAAATAAATTCACATGCTTGACAGATACGTCCGTGCCGCTAATTTAGACTTGTCTTCGTCTTTGCCGTTTTTTCGTTCTTTGCATTTTTATAAAGTTACTTCTTCTTATAGTCTGCGTTACAAGGGAATGAATTAAACCAGAAGTAGGGAAATAGTTTTACAAGCGTTTGCGGAACTAGGGTATCCTAAACACTTGTTTGGTTTGCACAGTCTAAGAGCAGGAGGTGCTTCTGCAGCCGCTAACGCAGGCGTCAGCGATCGACATCGCCGCTAGCTGAGAGATCCGATCTTGTGACCAGCTCTGATATTATAACTTGGGCGTCTGTGGAGCTTTCAATTTCCCTCGCTAGGTTAACGATGTTATCGGAGATTTCGCTAGGGGATAGTTTTCCAATGTCGTTAGTACCAGCATGTAAAATGATCTGGTCAGGCTTCTTGTCCAGTGTTGGTTTCACATAATGTGACATATCACTTGTTGTAGCTCCCGCGAAGGACTTTACAACAACTCGGTGGCCGACCTCTTTCCCTAATTGCCACCCTTGTATGTTTCTGATAATAGAATCGCCGATAATGACGGTGGTCGGCGAGGACCCTTCTTGGTTGTGGCTAAGAGTATTAGAGCTGTCCAGAGAACTCTTGTTTGGCGGCTTTTTCTTGCTCGATTTGCTTTGGCGATTCTTCCTTGTTTTGGAAGATAGAGATTTAGATGATAGATTGTTTTGCTTTGTGTCCGCCTTTGTATCCGACCCCTTTGTATCCGACACCTTAGGATCAACCGAAGGCGACTCTTTAAAAGCTTCTTTGCTGTCTGGGCGAAAGTTATATAGCTCCTTGCTTAGCAGTGATACTACCATCTTTAGGGAATCTCGCTCCTCTTTTGTTTTATCCAGATTTCCCTTCATTAGCTGAAGTTGTTCGCGCAGAGCGCGATTTTCTTCCTGTATCCGTTGTTGATTTTGACACGATTTGCAGGTTGACTGTATTTCCCTACTGTCTGTTAATAGAGATCCATACGAGTCTTTGAGCTTGTTTACCTCATTTTCCAAGCGGTCGTAAAGATCTTTAAGGGATTTGTAGCCATCGCATGTGTGACTTTGTTGTTCTGGGCTGCTGCTAGTGTCGTCCAGGTTTATAACAGCCGAAGGCCGAGGTGACGGTTGGTTGACATTCTGGCGGGGAATTTGAATTTCACCAAATCCTGTCAAAATCGATTCCTTGAGTCTTTTAACCAGCTCAGTTTTTCTGCCAGATTTGGAAAGCTTTCTTTTCTCAAGTTCGTCCCTTAGATCTTCCACCTTTAGGGAGTTGATGGACCGTCCATTTAATGCATTCTTGATAGCAGCCATTTCACTCATTTCACAGGACGAAGAAAGCGAACTATGATCGGGCACAGAAGTAGACATATTCTCGTTACTGATCCGATCAGCGACTACCAGAGTTGAGTCAGTGTGTACCTTACTCAAATCAGGCAAGGAACTGGTCCTAACAAGCCGCGGCCTGGAGATAAAGCGGTTTTGGTGTTTTCAGCTTCATTCATTGATAAAATCATTACCTGGTTCTTTTACTCGTACTCAAAATACTCCTAACGGACTAACAGGAAGATATCAACTGAACTGTGGCTGAGAGAGGAAACCATAATGAATTTCTGGCGATATTTTCAAGGAATGGCTCTAGAACTTGAAAAAAACTGCCTAGTCTTTTCTTTTAAATTTCAATCCATTTTCATCCTCTTCATCCTCAGTGATAGGCGGCAATAAACGGTTTCAGTGTAGTGATATAGTCCAAGCTAACAAAACTACACCATTATTTTCGAGTTTCCATTGATGCAAGAACATATTTCAGCATTTTAAAATAAGACCCTTTAAACGTCAAGGCAGATGGAAGTCTGATATGGTCGTCCTGTTTGCACTTTGTATGTATATGCATGGTTCTCCGATTTCTGTAGATATGGGGCTCCGCACTCCAGTGTAAATATTATTTTTTTAAGGTGACACGAGAGGAAACACTCGCCGGCGAAGCATGAGCCTAGCTCGATAACTTCTTCTTTCCTTTTTAATATTGATTTGCTCGCATGTAGGAAAAAAATAGCTGACAACTTATTTTGGCGATTTTTTCCGTTTTGAGGACTACATGTCGTGAATTTGAAGTCTGTTTGTCATTTCTTTAAATAAAGTGACGTCCTTTATATATTCTGGTGGTTATATTCTCGTCCACCATTTTTTTCCTTTCATTATCGTTAATTTGAAGATTATTTTTACATTTTGCGCGAAATAGAAAATTCAAGATAATCGGAAATTGTGATGTAAAATTCGAAATAGTTTTATCCACGCTCCATCGGTCGTTGTCGCATTCACCGGTTGTTTGGATGCAGCATGATCCAAGTGATCACTGATTCTGATCATCCCAGAGAAGAAAAATGCGCATAAGATCCTGACAGATACAAGCAACATACATTTCCCAAGAGGTTAGCTTTGTTCTTCGTCCGAACTACTATCCCCGTACGACACCAAGGATGGTTTTCTGTCATTTGCAGCCCCGGTCTTTTGGTCCCGTAACCCGAGGGATTTTGATGTCTCTTTTGCATGACCAGTTTCGCTATGCCAAGTTTTAGAATTGCTTACAAAAGCTGTTAAAGAATGTTGATCTCTGGAAATAGAGCTTTCCTTGAACTGCCTTGAACTTTGCCGCTCAGTTTCGCGGCTACGTATCTTTTCCGAATTACTTCTGTTATCCGCGTCAGGTGTGTTCATTTTACTACCATGACTAGCATGTGATGTTTTACTTGCGTTGTAGTCAGTGCTTGTTTGACGCAATTTAGCATCGTTTCCACTGTTTTCCCTTATCCTTTTTAGTTCACTTACAACCGATTTTTCGTGAAAGGAGGGCACAGCACCATTTTCCTTCTGTGGTGACTGCACCCGTTTAGACACACCCTCTCCAACTCCTTTGTACGATTCACTTTCGCTAGTCTTCCTTTTCCTTGGACCCTGATGTAGATCAACACGCTCTCTACTTCCCTTACGTTGAACTCTTTCTCGTTCTTTCTCTTTCTCCTTATCCACACGCGGACTTCGCGATGAAGATGAACGACTAGAAGAGAACCTTCTCATTTTTCTCTTTATACCATTATCCTTCACTTTTCCACACGTTGGGCTCCAATTATCAGCTTTTTTCTCATCACTTTCCCGCAAAGACTGAGTTCTTTTACGACTTTGGCGTGCTTTTGTCTCCTTCTGTGGCGCAGTTGTATGAACATGACTTTCTTGACCACCGTGATTCCTCCTGTGATCTGGTTTGGAATGACTACCTTGTTTTATACCCTTTATAGTTTCGTTTCGAGCTGTTTCAGTACTTTCCACCCATTCTTCGCTGTCACTGGATTGTGTCGAGGAGTCACTTTCGCTTGAAGATTCGCTTGAACTACAAGATGAGCTGGACGAGCGCTTTGAACGGCGCCGAGCTTTCGACGTGGATTTCTTTTTCTTCTTCTTTAGATTTTTAACCTTCTTCTTCCTTAAAATCAAAAAGAGAGAAAGGATCAAGTACAAATCGAAAATAAAAAGCCCATTGAGAGAAAAGTCGTGTTGCAGACGTTGAATGGTGAACGATCAAATTCACACAAACGTTTTTAAACACCACTAGTTTAACTACACCACTACATAGATGCTCCCATATCAAAGACGTTCCTTCTATGAGAAAAATGTGAATATTATAGACATTACTTTTGAGTTCGCAGAGAGAAATCTAGTGAAGCAAACTAGATAACACCTTTCAGGAAAGTTGCTCCATGCCAAAGGTATAAAACAAGGAAAGGACAATGTTACAATCTACAGGACGTGGCTGGAATCTCGAAATAACAGATACTAAGGCGAACTTGTTAAATTTTGACAGCAGAATATTCAACTAGCTTCTTTTCAAAAACGCTCGAATAGAATTTTTTCAAACTTTGCAGTGTGGAAGATCTAAATGTATACTAGAAGGGAAGTGGATTCGTTTTAATAGTTTAGGTCTGGATTTCGAGAAAAATGCTGATTTTCAGAAACCATGACGTCATCATTTCGTTGCTATGGTAACACCGATGCCAATGAAATGTACATTTTTGGTCACCTTATTCAATCTCTAGTTGATGTGCGAAAAATCTTGGCCGACCTATGCAAGACAGCGAAGCTATAGCCTTTTAAAGCTGGGTCGGTGTGGTTCTGAAAAACTGAGATGAGCCACCTTAACTTCACGAATTGAGCTGAACTCGTCATACCTGTCTTTCTTTTTCTGTTTCTTCTTTGCCTGACTTTGCTCCTCCAGTATTAGCTCTCTCACGTGACTAAATCTGCTCTCGAGCCCTTTGTCAACCCGTGCAGCGGACTGGGCTTTCCTCTGGCACCACAGAACAAACGAATGGAACAAGCAAGGGGTGGGACGATAGTTTTAATAACAAGAGAAATGTGGACGGAAAATTTCAAACGAGGGTAGATGCATGGTGTATAATCCATCAGTTTTGATTTACGTCAGCAAGGGATTGGGAAACAAAATCACATTTAAATAAAAACAGTAAGGTTTAATCACAAAAAGATAAACATTAAAAAGTGAGATTTGCGAACAGCAAAATGGCAAAAGAAAGTAAAAGAAGAAAAATAAAAGACGGAATACAGCGAGAAAAAGGTGCATTAAGACAGATTCAGGGAGAAGGGAGGAAAGAGGCAATTCAGGAGTACATATAAAACAAGAAATAAGTTAATAAATAAACAAGGACGCACGTGAATAATAATGAATAACAACGACAAGAGTTTCAAATATGGTTTTATTCCAGATAAAAAAAACATTGAAACGTTATTCAAACCACACATCAGTGACAGCAAAATCCAAAGATCAAATTCCAAATTGTCCAACACGCCACATGACAACACAAGAGTCGAAGGTCATCATGTTATTTGATCCAACAGTTGGATGGTAGAGCAAGGCAACCAGGCATGGAAGGAAAAAACAAAACAGAACGGCATTAGCAACCAAATGAAAATGTGATGGTTGGCTAATGTAAGATCTTAAAAGGGCACTGTCACTGGGGTTTTGCTGTTTTCAGTTTCATTCGTTGCTAAAATCATTACCTGGTACCTTTACTGGTGCCCAAAATGCTCCTGGTGGACTATCAAGAATATATCAGACGAAATTGTGGTTCAGAATTTCTGGCTATGTTTTCAAGGAATAGCCCTAGAATTTGGGGCACTGTGATGCGCCGCGTCCACATCACAGTGTTATCAGCCCAGGTTTCGCTCGTCTCGAGAAACAAGCATGGCGGAACGTCTAACAATCGCGTTGCGTGGCTATTAGACGGATAAATAGGAGAGTGTGAACAGTCTATCGTTGCATTAATTTGTGTTCGTATGCAAGACACTTTAATCCCACAGTGTTTCTCTCTGCGATGGACTGGTACCCCATGCAATGACATTCCCGTCCCCAGAGCCGCTTATCCGACTTAGCCGGCTGGACCTGTGCACGAGAAACGAGCGGCTCTGGGGACACATGATTTGATCGGCCAGAATCTAACAAAGGGAGTCCAATCAAAATGCAACAAAATGAGTGTTCAGGTCAGTTCTGAGCTAAAGTCATTGCTTGATACCTCTACTCGTTCAAAAAATGCCTGTGCAGAATTACGAAGATATCAAATAAAAAGAAAAAAAAAGGGAGAGCAAACCATAATAGCCAATGTTTTCCTATTTTTTTCAGGAGATTGCTTAAGAATTTGAAAGATGGCAAGTTTTTCAATTTTCAATTCACCTCTATCCTGGCCATCCGTTACAACAGACGTCAGTAAATGGTTTCAACGCAGTTATATAGTCTTAGGTCAGAAAACTAAACCATTATGTTTGGTTTTCCTTTGAGCGCAAACAAGTTTTAGCTTATTTTAAGCTTACTTTTCATATGTCGGAAAAATCCCAGACGATCGGGGATTTCACTGTTTTCCGACCGTCCCAGATTTTTCCGAAATCTTTAATATCCCCGATCGCCTGGGATGGTCGGCGACAAATCGGGAGCATTTCTATTTTCCCGACGCGTCCCAGATTTCTCATTCCCGACATATGAAAACTGAAATATCCACTGTCGGAGACGTTTCACGTGGTTTTAGCTTGTTACCAATCCTCTAGCTTCTTTTTAATTGCTTGGTTCCAGTCCCAAATTCAGAATGTCCAGAGAATCTGCAACAGGACATCTGGGGTTTCTCCGATATAGCGGTAAAATCTGGGGCAGTCGGGAAACAGTGACATCCCCGATCGTTTGGGATTTTCCCGACATATGAAAACCAGTCTTTTAAGTGTTGCTAAAATGGCGTGACAATACTCCTTTAAAATGGTTGATGTGATTGGACTCCCAATGTTAGATTCTGTAGTATCGTACGTTAGGACTGGGCGCTAGGCCCAGTGCATGCGGGGTCCACGCACGCCCAGTTACCGTTGTAGTTGTAGTTCAGTAGCCAGCATGGCAGCCATAGTCTATTAAATTGGCGACGAGGATCAAACAGCAATGCCCGACAAAGCCGACACTAGCCAGAAAGGAAAGTCAGGAGTTCTTGCCAGCGTACGACAACGCAAGAAAACATGAAAGTTATGGAAAGACCGTTTCGTGCGAGCCACTTAATGGATGGCAGTCGATGATACCGACAAGCTCGACTTACTGTTATTAGTAGGAGGGGAAGAGCTCCAAAAGCTACTCCAAACAATGTCTGAACAGCCCACAGATTACAAATCGCACATCGAAATGCTGGATCAATACTTCAAGGCGAATCGCAACAACACTGTGGAGTTGTACAAGTGGTTCAACACAGAATGGTCACCCGACATGTACTTTGCTGACTTTGAGACCAAATGCAGGGAGCAAGCGCTTCATTGCGATTTCCCCATCACATTGGACATTTAGTGAGCGGACAACGCAATCATCATGATGACTGTGGTAAAAACCAGCAACGTCGAGCTTCAGAATGAAATCATCAGGAAAAATGGAAACTTGAAATCGGTAAGAGAAACAGTTAAGGCTTTTGAGATAGCAAGTGAAGGCAGTCAAATGATGAAAAGCGGAGAGGAAGACAAAAGTCAAGATAAGGGTGATCCAGAGTTGAAACGAGTTTACACAATAGGACGGTTCAGCATGAGAAATAAAGGGCCGAGCCGTACCACTGACCCCATGCAGGCACAGGCCAGGCCGTCTTGCACCAAGAGCGGGAATTAGGCACATACCAACAAGAATACATGTCCAGCCACTGGAAGGAGATGCCTCAAGTGTGGACGTCCGAATCACTTTGCCCGCGTGTGCAAAGGTGCAGCCAACAATAGGAAAGATAAGCAAGCCAACGCAGTCGAATGCGAGCAGCAGACCAACACACACGGTGTGTCCCAAGAGGAGGAGTTTTTAGAAGATGTGTATCTGTACCAGGTGAAGGAAGGGAATTCACAGAATCCAACTGTCGCCGTTCACATAAGTGGCATTCCCATCAGTTTACATCTAGACATGCAAGCTGATGTCACAGTAGTCACTGAAAAGCACTATGGGAAGCTTAGGGCCAACTGTCCCCTACAGCAAACCAGCGTAACGATAAGGAGCTACTCTGGAGAAGGGAAGGGCCCGGTGCTACCCGTGGTAGGAAAATTCACCGCAACCCTCGTTCAAGGAGAAAATGAGATAGCAGAGCCAGTGTATGTAGTTAAAGGTCAAGGTGAAAGAGCACTGCTAAGCCGTGGGGCCACTGAACGTATGGGTCTCGTGGAGTACCACCTGGACCTGACCTAGAGCACACCCTGCCAGTAATGGCGGAAACTTGGCAAGTGACAGTTAACCGATGTGTTCTCGGGTTTAGGAAAGTTGAGAGGAATCAAGGTGAAATCGCACGTGGATCCAGATCCAAAAGGCGCAATACAGAAACAGAGAAGAATATCTCTACCACTTAAAAACAAATTTAGGAGATTCTGAACAAGTGGGAGCAAATGGACATCATAGAAGATGTTGGAGACGAGCCAACAGAATAGTGCAGCAATGTTGTTCTCACTCCAAAGAAAGATGGAGAAAACATCAGAGCAAGCTTGGACATGACAGATGCTAACAAGCACATAAAAAGAACCACATAAAGAGAAGACTTAACGGGGCCAAGTATTTCTCCCACTTAGACATGAACAATGGATACATGCAGCTGGAGCTGGCAGAGGAAAGCAGGAAGCTCACCACAGTTTATACGCATAGAGGACTGAAACGGTTTAAAAGGCTGCATTTCGGGGTCAACAGCGTGGCAGAGATCTTTAATGAGGAGGTTAGCAAGGTCATAACAAATGCTGTCAACATACTAGTCTTAGTCTATGATGACAAACTAGTCGCCCCAAGAGCATGGCGAAGCACTCAGGCATATATTCAAGCTGTGACACGAGCACGGGCTCACACTTAGCCTGAAGAAGAGAAGGCTCAACCTCCGAGCAGTGAAGTTCTTTGGAAAGGTGTTGCAAGCAAAGGTATATCACCAGACCCAGATAAAGTAGCAGCCCTGAAGGCAGCAGGTCCTCCACAATCAGCAGCGAATGTGCGCTCCTTTCTATTCTTTGCTGAAGCAAACGCAGACTTCATGGAGGGATTCGCACAAACCACTGCATCACTGAGAGAGTTGCTTAAGGTGAATGCTAAGTTCCAGTGGACACCAGAGTGCCAAAGGTCATTTGAACGTGTCCGACAAATGCTGACGGACGACTCAGTGATGGCATACTTTCACCCTTAACGGAAAACGAGTCTGAAGACCGATGCAGGGCCAGGTGGAATGGCAGCCACCATGAAGCAGTATGATCATGAAGCCAAGCGATGGAGACCAGTCACTTATTGCTCAAGAGCAATCACTGACACTGAAAGCAGATACTCGCAGGTAGAGAAGGAAGCCAAAGCTGTGGAGTGGGGCAATCAGTTATACCATTATGGCATGGGAAATACATTTGAGGTCGACACTCTCCACAAACCACTGGTACCACTGCTCTCAGGCTACAGGACAACTGCACCACTCCATATAGAGAGGATACGCCTCCGCCTTCAAGGCTTCAACTACCGCCTCAATTATGTACCCGGAAAGAAGGAGGGATCGGTGAACAATGAAGCAGACTGCCATTCACGGCATCCAGAGCCACTGGCTACAGAAAAGAGCCTGGTCAGTAAGAACCATACAAGGACAATACGGTATCAGAGTGTGGTTTCCAGGACTGGACCAAATCGTGGAGGCACACATCCAGCATTGCCACCCATGCCAAGTGGTGAGCGTGTCACAGTAGCGAGAACCATTGCACATGACACACATGCCCAGTGAGCCTTGGAAAGATGTTGCTGTAGACTTCTGGAGGCCCCATTCACACTGAAGAGTATCTGCTGGTTACAGTGTGCAAGCAGTTTAGATGGGCGGAAGTAGAATTTGTTACCTCCACCAGTGCCAGGGCAGTGAAACCAAAGATGGATAAAACCTTTGCCTCATTGGGCATACCAGTGTCAGTGAGCAGTGAAAATGGACCTCCGTTCAATAGCCAGGACTTCAGCCACTTAAGCAAGTACTTGGGCTCTCGTCATGATTAGAAGATGCCACTGAATCCGGAAGCCAATGCAGAGGCTGAGCAGTTCATGAGAGTACTGAAGAAGCTGTACCAAATAAGCTAGTTGACAGGATCGAATTTCAAGCAGGAGGTATAAAGATTCCTTCGTGCCTTCAGAGCGACCACTAAAACTGCTCCAGCAGATCTGATGTGTCCCGGTCGCAAGTTCCGCACCAGGCTGCCCATTGGAGTAATCCCTTATGAACATAACTTTGTAGAACTGTTCCAGAAGGATCTTTGGAAGAAAATGCAAATGAAAGGGTATGCAGACAATAGGTATATCAAACCCTCTGACACACAGGTGGGAGACTCCGTACTAGTCCAACAAGAGGCAGTCAACAAGTCCACACCAACCTATGAGACAGAACCATCGCGGGTGCAGTACAGGAAAGGCACCAGGGTGGTAGCCAAAAGGTCCGATGGCCGCTCCATCACAAGGCCAACCGCTCACTTTAATGAAGTTTCCTTAAGGTCGCCCACAGGTGGCCCACAGTGCAGAACGGCCAATAGAGTCTGTTAATGAATCACCACCGAGCATCAGAGAAGATGGGCCCCCTGGTTTAGAGCAGACTGATGGAAGCATGACAGGGACAGCAGCCAATGGATGCCTTACCGGCTGGGTTGCCGTCTCCACTTGCCTGGGATCAGGGACCAAGGAGAAGTAAGAGGCACCAAAAAGGCACTGACACGTATCTAAAGGAAAAGTACCCAGACTCTCAGCGATATTGCTGAAGTTAGATAGCTGTTGCCGGTCTTGGAAGGACTATAGACACTGACTTCTTTTGTTATGAGTTGTTGTATAGGACTGGGCGCTAGGCCCAGTGCATGCTGGGTGCACGCAGGCCCGGTAACTGTTGTTGTTGTAGTTCGGTAGCCATGAAAGCCATAGTCTATTAAAGATTCTAGCCAATCAAATCATGTGTCCACAGAGCCACTTGTTCCTTGTGCACAGGTCCAGCCGGCTAAGAGGGACAAGCGGGTCTGGGGACGAGAATGATACAATGAAAGAAGCAATATTTCAAGCTCGCCGAATAGTTGTTTGGCTTCTTAGATTCGTGGGGAATGGAACGTAAGTAATGAATATGCTATTGGTAACAAGTGACCCACCTGTTTGTAAAGTTGTTGCTGAAGTTTGTCAAGATGCCCTTGAGCTGTTCGCTGATTGTTTTCAAGTCCCAAGGCTTCTTTGAAGCACTGCATAGCTTCAGTCAAAAGTCCTTCTTTTTCTTGTCTGAATAATAAAAACACAAAGAGAATAATTTTGTTACAGCTTTTACAACACCAGTCTCCTTCATCATAGACGCATAGATTCATACATGGATGTGACACACGTCTCACTGTTCGGATCAGCAATATCCAAAGCATCATACCATGAGTGTGATAAATAATAAAGATGGTAGATTTTCAGCTTGGTAGATATATAATAAAGGTGAGACAATCCATCTTCAGCATTCATTCACTGAGCTGAAAATTTACCATCTTTAACTATATATCACAACCAAGAATCCAGTTTCCCATAACAAAGAGTACTGATTAATTAGAAAGAGTACAGATTAATCTGAATATACTGACTGTATTCCATGTTCCACTAGCGTTGCTGTGAGATACTTCCTGGCATTCCTGTGGCTTGGACAAATGACCAGTGCATCGCGAAAATCTTCGATGGCAGTGGAAAGCCTGTCTTGATTGGCGCAGCTAAAACGTAAAATGATTCAATGAAGAGTACTTAATTATATGAATGATCTGATCTCAGTGGGAGGCACTGTTGCACTCCTGTGTGCTATGGAAAGGCCCCCTCCCACTTTTTGCTGGGATTGTACTACGTGCTCCTGCTATTTTGGCCAATCCAGAGACTGCCACTGCTTGCATGATCTTTTCATGATCAGTAATAGCAAAACTAACCCTAAAGTACAAACGCGTTATAACTTATGCTGTCTCTTCTGGGCTGCCAAACCAACCAAAGGTCTTTATTTTTCAAGGTAATTGGGTGGTGGGGGGGGGGGGGTGCTTAAAGGAGGAGAAGACTTACAGAGGCGCATTTCCAATCATAATTAGCCAGTGCAACTCAGCAGAGAGCAGGCTTAATTGAAAATTGTAGATGTCTCTTTAGATTTAATTGCCTGGGGGTGGGGGCTCATTACCAAATAGTCTTTAAAGATACGGGCCATCATTGAGCTGTAAAGAGACTACGTTACTGAAAACCAGTAATTGACAACTCACAGAGCGCCCCGGGCTACAAGTGCCTCAACATTTTCACCATCAATCTGTAGTGCATGTTTAAAATACTTCATTGCTGTATCATAACTTCCCGCTTTAAAATGTTCCACTCCCTTGGCAGTGCTGAAAGAAGATAGTTGAAACCATAACATCTTTGATAAAAGAAACAATTTAATAGTGGAATGCAGAATAGCCAGTTTCATTCTTGAAGCTGCGTTCTGATATTTTCCACAGTCTTTGCAGACATGGCCCCAGTTGTTCGAAGGCTGATTAGCGCTAACCCAGGGTTAAATGTTAATCCCAGGGCTCGAAAAAACCCCCGTCCGGTCGTCCGGGACAAGTAGATTTTCCCTTCGGGCAAGTAACTTTCTCTCCTGTCGGGCAAGGACCCAAGGCAAGCCGTTCGCCGACTAAATTTTTGATAACGATTTTGCAAAGAAAAGGTAAGCTTTAGGCTCAAGGGTATAAATCAAGTGTTTAGATGAAGCTTGACGAAAATTACAATTTATAGCGTTGTTTTGTTGATTGCGTGGCGTACGCTCACGGCTCAGAAGTGGTTGCCTAGCACGTGATCAAAATCTGCCCAGATCAAATTTCTTTCCAAGATAAAAATAGCCGCATTGAAAACGCTGTGTTTATTTCTTAATTTTAGCAATTTTCTACGAGCATTTTTCAGTTTCTCTGTAAAACAATTAACTCAACAAGGATATATTAATTAAAACAGAAGAAACTGTACGTGACAACTAAGAAGTCGCATATTTCTACCGCGAAAACGAAGCCAGCATTTTTGATGCTAAAATCCAGGTAAATCTCTGTTTTCGGCGAAACATGCAAGTTGGGCGCCGCCACGCGAAATGAAAAGTGTTATATTATTAAAAAGAAATGTATAAGTAAGTCATCAAAATACTTTCAGAGTTCCTGGAAGATGACTTAGAATAGTGTTTCTTTCAAACGAAGACGTTTTCCTTCGACTGAAACTATTTTTCATTCACCCAAATGAAAATACATGCTCTCACCGGCGTAAACATGAAAGTGATCAGCACTT
The DNA here is from genome assembly GCA_947652115.1 of Blastomussa wellsi. Classification (NCBI taxonomy): domain Eukaryota; kingdom Metazoa; phylum Cnidaria; class Anthozoa; order Scleractinia; family Plerogyridae; genus Blastomussa; species Blastomussa wellsi. Next base: position 6,210,547 of record OX393562.1, read on the forward strand.
AGAGGACTACATTGAAGATGTGTTTATTACATTAAAACACGCCTGTAGTTTGACTTCCATTCTTGGATTCATGAATTATTAATAAGTTTGAAAACGTGGGCAAGCAGGGAAGTGCCCCGGGCAAGCAAAATTTGAGGGTTACTTGCCCAATGGGCAAGGTGGAATTAAAATATTTTTCGAGCCCTGAATCCGCATTTCTTTTTGTCTTGTTCAAAGGCAATTTCTCCGATAATTTTCTCTATTCTTTTCAGAACACCCAACGAAAAAGAATTAAACTGAATTTGCCTTTCAAATCCAAATTCAAATTTCGTACTATTAACCATGGGTTATCTTAACCCATCTTTGAACAAGATAAAAAGAGAAGATAAACATCAATGGTACTTAAACTGAAGTTTCTTTTACCTACTAAGAGCAATTTTCAATTGAGCATTGGAAAACCAAACCCAAAATAATCACTCTGGCCAATCACGAACAATGCACATAATACAGTGAACCAATCAAACACGAAGCAAATACATGAAGGAGCCGTAAAGCGCAGGAAAATGTGGGGAGCGAATCACAAACAATGCACATAATACAGCTAACCAAGCTGGAGCACTACGGTATCCGTGATGTGGCTCTGCAGTGGATCAAAAGCTACTTTTCTTTCCGCCGGCAATTTGTTCAAATTAATCAGACATGTTCTTCAATGCAGACCATTAAATGTGGTGTTCCTCAAGGATCCATCCTAGGCCCCTTATTCTTTATATTATACATAAATGATCTTCCTAGAGCATCCAAGTTAACTGAACCTCTGCTTTTTGCTGACGACACTAGTATCTTTTTTTCACATTCTAATTCCAGCTACCTAGAGAATGTGCTTAATAATGAGCTACAAAATATTGATATTTGGTTAAGATGCAATAAGCTCTCGATTAATATCCAAAAGACAAATTATGTTATATTTAGCCCGAGTCAGAGGAATGTCAATCACAGTTTTTCTCTCTCCTTCGGAGGTCAACCTTTAACTCAAAGCATCGTAACTAAATTTCTTGGGGTGTATCTAGACGAGCACCTTACTTGGAAAGATCACATAAACTATGTATGCAAACAAATCGCAAAATCAGTTGGTATTTTATCCAGGACACGTTTCTACTTATCCTGTAAGACCAAACTCATGCTGTATTACACATTAATTTATCCGTATATTATTTATTGTAATTCTACGTGGTCTTCCACTTATGTATCTAATTTAAATAGAATTTATTATCTACAAAAGCGGGCAGTGCGAGTTGTTACAAATTCAGAATATCGAGCACATACTGCTCCTCTTTTTTCCAAACTGAAAATTTTAGACATCTTCCAAATCAACACCTTTGATATTGCTAAATTCATGTTTCGCTACCACAATAATCTGCTGCCACCACTCTTTCTCAATCTGTTTACGACAAACAGTCAAGTCCATAATTATGACACAAGAACATCTGGCAATTATCGTGTGCATTCTTGTCGCACGAACATCAAGAAATTTACAATTCTTTACCAAGGACCTAGGATCTGGAACTGTCTTCCTGCCTCTATTATCAATTTGTCAAGCTTTCCTACGTTTAAGAAAAAAGTGCTAGAGTTTTTATTAAAAGAATCTCTGAGTTAGTATCTGCCGCACTCCTCCGCAGCCCTTATCTTGTCGTATATTGTGATGTCGAGGTGGCCTCTCCTAAAAGCCTAGTGGTTTCCTGAGGTCTCCTCACCTAACAACCTGCTGTATATCTTTAAAAAACTTGTAACATAAAGGCAAATAAATAAATTAAATGAAAAAAAATGAAAACCAATCAAACATGAAGCAAATACATGAAGGAGACGTAAAGCGCAGGAAAATGTGGGGAGTGAATCACAAACAATGCACATAATACAGTGAACCAATCAAACATGAAGGAGATGTAAAGCGCAGGAAAATGTGGGGAGTGAATCACAAACAATGCACAGAATACAGCGAACCAATCAAACATGAAGCAAATACATGAAGGAGACGTAAAGCGCGGGAACATGTGGGGAGCGAATCACAAACAATGCACATAATACAGTGAACCAATCAAACATGAAGCAAATACATGAAGCAGACGTAAAGCGCGGGAACATGTGGGGAGCGAATCACAAACAATGCACATAATACAGTGAACCAATCAAACATGAAGCAAATACATGAAGCAGACGTGAAGCGCGGGAACATGTGGGGAGCGAATCACAAACAATGCACATAATACAGTGAACCAATCAAACATGAAGCAAATACATGAAGGAGACGTAAAGCGCGGGAACATGTGGGGAGCGAATCACAAACAATGCACATAATACAGTGAACCAATCAAACATGAAGCAAATACATGAAGCAGACGTGAAGCGCGGGAACATGTGGGGAGCGAATCACAAACAATGCACATAATACAGTGAACCAATCAAACACGAAGCAAATACATGAAGGAGACGTAAAGCGCGGGAACATGTGGGGAGCGAATCACAAACAATGCACATAATACAGTGAACCAATCAAACACGAAGCAAATACATGAAGGAGACGTAAAGCGCAGGAAAATGTGGGGATCGAATCATGATTGGTTTTGGATACAATTCTAGTTAGTCAAAAGTGGCATGATTTTTTTATACCAATCAAAGCAACTAAGAATAACTCTTGACACTGAAGTGAAAATGGCTCTAAAAGTAGGTAAATATAAATAAACTTAACTTTGTTTTTGAACTTGGGACAGAAAAATGGGCAACTTTGCAAGGCTTTTAAACTTAGTTTCTATAATGTTTCATTTCTATAATATATTTTGATTACATAACTTGTATTTTACATTTAATATTAGCTAAATGTTTAAAGAAGCTTCTCACGTTTCCATGGACCATTTAGCAGACTGTTGTTTCCTCAGTGCCTCTGCATATTCACCTTTAGGACATTCATACCTGCATGCAAAAATATTAGTGTACAATAATTTTCCTTCAAAACACAAATAAACACATGTGAACTATCTTAGTTAATACTCTACATAAAAGTACAAGGTACTTTGTCATCACAGATATATAGTATAAAATGGTTCACAACAAACCATATCTGTTTTTCATGCTTCTTTAAAATTATATCAATGACATATTAGTCATGGTCTAAGCGATCAAGTGACATTCTACTGTCTCTTTGGATACAGTATCTAAATTGCTGACATCTTAACCAGTGATCATGCAACAATCCTAAACACAGCGAGATGCAAGGGATAAAGCAATTATGACAAAAGCACACACTGACACAGCGTACAAGGAAGTTAGTGTCAGATAGCCTAGGGCTAGTAGGTTTTGCCGTTGGGCTAATGGTTTTATCCTTCGCTTGCCCGTCGGGAAAGTGAAAGTTTTGGTAGCCTCGCATCTCCTATAACCTCTCAATTTCAGTGGCAGGGATATTGTTGCAGTCTTATTGTTTGGGCTAGAGTCCATTGTTTGCTCTTTTGCCTCACCTGAAAGGTGGACCCCAATCAGGTGAGACCTTGTAAGAGCTGCGAGGTGACCCGAAAGTTTTCACGCCAGGAGCAAGTGAAAGTTTTCGCATCCTAGTTACATTTTGCCCGAAGTTTCATATGCGACCCCCCCCCCCCGGTCTTAAATTAAATACAACAAGATGAAAAAAGCACACACTGACAATAGATAAACTCATTTAAAGTCCATCAACAACCTTTTTCTTCCATGTTAGCATAATCGTCAGAAGTACATGTATGCTGTATGTAGTTCAAGGCTGTTAGTCAGCCACACCTTTGCTTTTATTGACACAGGATCTTTAGAGATTGCCTAAATGAAACAGATCGCTGTGAAATAGTAAAATTACTTCCAGTAAGGCAACTAGCAGTGATGAAATAAGATCTTGCTTCGCAAATCAATTTTCATAATTTCAATAACTTCAAAAGTGGTGGATTTCCCTGATTTCAAGGTGTGGATAATTAGGGTGCTTTTTTAAAAGCACTGTTTCCAGAGCTGAGTGCTGTGTCTTATGTTGCCTGTATGTAAGTATTAATAATGAACCTATATTTAGAAGTACTGCAGACTCATATAACAAGCAGGAAAAAAACATTAATACCAATGACCTCCATGATTATACCTTTGAAAGCTTCTTAATAATGAACAAGGTGCAGATGTGTCCACCCCAAGCAGGTCTGTGAGTGAATCAATATTCCTTGGGTTATTGAAACCTTTGTGTTTACTTAGATGTTCTTCAAAACTCAGTGCTTCCGAATTACTCTGCAACCTGGCAAAGCAAAAAAGATTCTACTGATCATTTATCATCAAGCAATTAATGGAATATGAAATAACGCAAAATATTATTTTGCCAATGGCACACAATCAGCTATTTGCCAAAGTTAAAGACAGATGTAAACACTTGATCTACTCGACACTAACAAATAATAATTTGTATTTGTGTTTATTGGTTGAGTATCCATTATAGATCAGCATAAGCAAGCATGATTACCGTTATGATCTATTTTGAAACACTGAAATTTAAAATGGGTGCTTACAGGTACATAACTGTGTAAGTTACAAACCCTTGGGAAACGGATTTTGGAAGAATTTGAACATACTTATATTATATTATTAATATATTGTTAATGAATGCGCTGCATGGCAACCAGAAGACACTGCAAGGCGACCAGGATGCATTGCACTCTTTGATTGTGTGCAACACTTTGAGGTAAAGAAGGGCAAAGTGTCATCGGCCTTCTTTTCGGTGATCTTCAAAGTTCAGGATCTTTTCATGAGTGTTAAAGAGACAAAACGCGAAGGGCAAACTGTTATTGGCCTTCTTTTCAGTGATCTTTATCGGCCGTGTGTTCACGAGCGATTTTGCACGTCACTTAACAAGTGACAACCGGAAATCTTGTGAGTCAGAATCTTTGAACCATGAATGTTATGACAGCAAACAGATTGATAAACTCAAATTCAACCCTAAATAACTTACACTGTAAACCTGAAAGTGGGTTCATTTTGGCATTTTGTGGATACTTAATGTGCAGCAGCTGCCATGTGCTACTTGCACATCAGACAACTTAAATCGCAAATAATTTGTGTGTGACGGCAGGAAATAGATAGATAAACTCAAATTAACCATAAACAGTGCAATTTTCTGATGCTTTCAATGTTCATTCCTATTTGTGCAGTGGGGCTACCACACGCTTCTTACTGCATAATATTCTCTCACTTTGGCGGCCGCTGGTGCAGCTTTGACAAGTTCACCTGTCTTCGAACTTAAATTCTTCAAGCATTTTGAAAACTTAAAATTATATATAATGCACCAATTTCATATCCTTGGGCTACACTAGTTTAATTTATGCAGTTCAATATTTGTGACAAATAACATAGTTTGTGACTAGTCTGATGCAGTTCTTTCGCCTTGTCCTGGCTAAGGGACTGTACAGACACCTTTCTGCTTTGATAAACTGGTGCGCTCACTACCACACAAAATCTCAAGATAAATTGACAATAGAAGTCATCAGTGAGTTAGTTGTGACAAACTACATTGTTCGCGACTAGTCTAACAAAGGGCTTTATCCAACCGACTTTTCAAAGGCTTTTCCGCTTTGTCAAACTCAGTGAGCATTGTGTTCAAAATGCATTTTTGTAGTACGAGCCACTTTTTCACAAATGCAATACAAGATGGTTTACACCCTTCATAACGAAATCCCAAATAACAATTCTTTATTTACAGGAGGTTTGTGACAGATAGGGTAGTTTGAAAAATTGGCCTATTTTTTCAAGGTCATTATTTGCAATCCATCTCAATCTCCCAAGCCTCGATCCACCACCCTGGCTTGTTGTTGTTGTTTATCAATTCATTGCATTCGAAGAACGCCTACTAATCGTGTCAGTCTCGCGGGACGTCTCGCGGGTGTGATCATGATGCCAGGCGACTCCAGGGTTTGGGTCCGAGGGTATTGATTTTCAACGGCAGCAAAGGACTCTCGCCCACCCAGAGTGGAAGTAATTTGAGTCTTAGGCCGGGTCGCTAAGCTAACTTTCGACCGTTTGGGTAACACAGAGTTTGAACAAAGCCGCTGTCGCTGGCTTAAAACAGGAAAGTTTTCAGAGATTGCCGATGTTTTATTCGCTCTCTGTGAAAAATCGACGCGAGCAAAGACCACGGATGGAAAAAGTAACTATCGTCCGTGATCTACCCGGAATTTGGAGGTAACTGGAGCTGCTGGAGCGAATTTACGGCCGTTTTCCTTTGGCAGATCAGATCGACTGCTTCGTCAGAGTACCCAACCTTGGGAAAAGATATATAGAGAGAGCAAAACCGGTTCCACTACAACAAATAGAACGGTCATAAATCGGCTCGAAGACCACACAGAAGGAAAAAACCACTCAACTAAAGTAACGTAAGACGCTACATTTTCAAAGGTTACATAAACAATCGTTATTTTCCCCATACAAATCCTTATAAATATGCAAATCGCTTGAGTCACGTAACAACACAAAGGTCAACAAAGGTCATATATTGAGCTTGGGCTACCTGTGTTCAAATCAGCCTTACTGTTATCGAAGAACCTTGTAGCGAAGATTGTACCACTCCTGGTGCGAATATATAACAGCAGATTTCGATCAGCGCCGTGACAGTCTTTGTAATCGTGAATTTCATGTTTGCATTTTAGCCTGCATGTGTTCCCTTGGCTGCATTGATTTGTTTACATTTGGCGTCTTGAGGTTTGTGATTATTTGGTTACTGCTATAAGTAGTTAAGGTCGCTCAACGGGTCCGTAACCAATCACAGAGCAGCTCAGAGCACACGTGACACGTCTCGACCAATCAGAAAGCGTCTCACAAAATTACCCAGGAGCAATTTTTTTAGCGGTCGTAGTTCCAAGATGGCGGTGCGCCCATACGTGGAAAACTGCGCCCCAGACCTCTACGGAGGTTCTGGACCCGTCTCACCGATTTCCAGGGCTAATCGATAAAAATCGATAATGGGATGACGTCATGGCTTTCCGGTCCCGTATTATTTTCCAGTCCTTTCGCTAGATGGGGCACTTCTCTTTGGAGTTAAAAATGAGGAGGAGAAACACAGATTTATTTTTTTAGTGGATTTGAAATGGACAATCATGAATAGACTGCTTAAACCTCGCTGATGAAGGATTCATCTATCCTTTTACGGCCTTGAAGACATGATGTCATGGCGCTTACAAACGTGTTTTGAATTCGAATCACGGACCTGTACACGAAGTTAATTAGGCTTTTCAAGACTTTTGAACACAAAATGGTAATGTACAATGTTGCTTCGAATTTGTATGGAAGTTTTATAAAGATCGGTAAAGCCACTGAATTATGAATTGAATGCAAAAGCCATGTGCTAAAATTTGAACTTTCCACTTTTAGCATGAAACCGAGTGAAGTGTGAATAAACTAATTACGCATGCAGAATTGCACGGCTTTTAAATTTTCGATTTAACTAAGAACTTGACAACAACAACAAATTCATCGCACGGTGAATTATATTTTTCATTCGCCGAATCTCGCCACGGAATGATTCTCAAACTTGCTTAAATCGTTTGGTTATAAGGCTTGGCTTTTCATGTCCCTGAACTATCGTCATTCATTGTTGGATGGTTCTACAACCGTCAACAAACAATTTTAAGTTTTCGTGAAAAAATTATCCGCGCGAGCAGCTTCACGTTTTTTGTAAAAGTTTCCTTCGGGAAGACGCCTTGTGACATTCTTAAATTCCATTTCTCGTTTTCCTTCCACCTGAAATGACTCTACGAAAAACCTGAAACGAACTTATTCGGTCCGAAAAACCTGCTTGTTATTCTCGACGGTAGGTGAAGGCGGCACGAAGAAAAGGACACGAACTACTCGTCAAGTTTTGCGGTGAAACCGAATTTATTTTCACCTTTCACACTTAAATACAAATCAATCGCTTTCCATTTGTTTTTTACAGTAAATGTGAAAGAAGTAGCTTACCTTGAAGCTTGTATCCTTCTTTAAAAAAAAAAAAGATTTAACAGGTTCGTTTTCGAAAACAACTCTGTCCGTTTACATTGTACTTTTCCGATAAACATGTCTGGGCCCGTCGGGCATGCAGATTCCGAGAAAAACACGCGTGGGTGATTCACGCGCGTACTAAAGGCTTACGCAATGTTCTAGAAAGTCCTAGAAAGTTCTATTTTCTTGAAAGTTCTGGAAACACAAATTTTATACGAGCGAGTGCTACATACGTAGAATAAAATCACACAGAGATTTTTTCAAACGTGTCAACATTGTTTTAATCACACTTCTCTTAAATCATCCTAATACATTTCTCTTTAATTCTACTGAGAAAAAGGAATAACGTTTACAAAATAAAAGTTTTCACAAACTTGATTCGTCCTAATGCTTGTTGTTCGTTGTATCCTAAGAGAACAGTGCGAATTTCCATAAGTTCTTGATCAAAGTATTCTCCATAAACTTTTCCACAACAAGTGGCAAGCACACGACCCACTCCCCATGCTTCTGTTATTCGTCCAGTGATTTCTCTCACAATCTTCTCGTGACCAGTGTTGTAGACCTCGTGGAATGTTCCTCTGAAACATGGACGTTCTTCACCACAGACTTGACAATTGTCACGACATTTCACAATAGAATAATTCTCACAATCAGACATGACTAAAAAGAAAGAAAGAAAAAAATCAAGGGTCCAATTCATCAAAGGCCTCTGCCCATCTCAGCAAGTCATTCCATAGTGACATCACTTCGGGATCGTTAACGCCCGCGTCCCAGGACAACTGACTTATTCTCTCCAACAAGCCTGCTCCATTTAAAATCAAGTCCAACATGCTCTGGTAACGTTCACCTTTACAATTCTCTTTATTGGCGTCCATCTTCAATTCCATCAATGTTGTCGCTTCATTATATGTGTCCCATAAAAGTTCTTTTTCATACGCCATACTTACTTTTTCAGACTCAGCTTCAAAGGGTAACTGGTGGTGTGGGATGGAAAGCGAACGCCCTTCGTTCGCGCCTCTTATACTTTTCGAACGGATCGAAAGGCACCAATCACAACGAGGATCGGTGCTTGTCTCCATTGATTGACTACAAATACCCCCCCTACCCCCCCACCCCCTCATTCCATGTCTAACCTTGTCTGACCTTGTCACCGATTGTCGTGAACGTGGGCAAATTCAAACTTGTCCGCTCGTCGAGTTGAACGTAGTTCGTAGTTTCATTGAAATGGAAAATCAAAAGACCTCTGGTAAAGAAGTAAGGGGAAAGAGAAGCAACTTAACAGCAGAGCAGAGGGAAGCGTTGTTTTTTCGGTACTATTTCTTCATTCTCCCTTACGAGCTGTTAGAAATGATCCGACGATACGTAGTAAGTTTTTATCGTTGTTGTTGTCGTCGTTTACCGTTTTGGTTTGTTTTTAATCCTCGTGTTTTGTTGTTGTTACAGTATGCTCAAAAGATCAGAGAGAAGAACGAGATTGGATGGCAGAAGATCAATGCGATGGTTAATTACTTGAATCCGGAACCCAAGAGGGATTCACTTGGAACGTACGTTTGTAAATTTCATACTCATGTATTAGATCATGCATTTGAACTATTAGGACACCACGTATGCACAAATTGACTTTTTTTTTTCTCCCCCCACGTGGGATACACTCTCAGGTTCTGTAAACAAGTGTTTATTTTTTTTTCCCCGTTGATTTTTTTCAGAACCAGCCGTATAATCGACATACTTTTTATCCGTTGGTCTGACATGTTGCTTTGTCAAGAGTGTGACCGCGAGTACGATTATCGCCGTTGCGATGAAAGTGTGCGTTGTTGTTATTACTGCCCTGGATGTCTTAAACTTTTTTTACCTTGATTTTTTTTTCAAAATGTGTCGACCTTGACGGTGATTGGTGGATTTCGATCCGTCGCTAAGGTATATAAAGCGAGTGGCGCAACACTCCATTTCAATCATGAATGTGGAAGAAGTGAAAGCAGAAGTGACAAAGACACTCAAAAAGTTACAGACCAAGAGGGGGCAAAAAGCCTTCGACTTTGAAGTGCGTGTCGTGCCTGACGAGTGCGACACCTTTGAAAAGTTTAAAGTATGGTTTTCGACACCAGACGCTTCTACACCAACAACACCAAAGTCGAAGGACTCGTGAACGATCCGGACCTTTACGCCCAAATGGCCACCTTCTCCACACTGGACGACGTTCGTGATCTGCGACAAGCCTGATTTGGAAGGTGACGCCGCCATCGTCACCGGTGACGAGGTCGCTCTGTCGTTCTCTGCCGTGCACGCCCTGGAATCTCTGTTCAGTTGTTTGACTACGGCACGCGATCCGATCGAGGACGATATAGTGAACCCCTTCGATCTGAAGGTGGAGGACACCTACGATTACAAACGACTGTGCGACAGACTCGTACGACTGTTGTACGCGGAAAGAGAGACGAGCGCATTCTGGTTCGCCAAGACCAGGACCCTGGTGCGCGACTACGGATGCGACATTTGCAGAGAAGAATGGGACGCTTTAGAAGCCAGTGACATGAACTTGTACGATAAGGAATTAAGAGAATTTAGATCGTCTTGTAACGACGTAGGGTGTTGCTACGTCAAGGGTGCCTTTTTTTGTGAATAAAAGTTCATTGTTTACCCTGTTGTCTTCATTCGAGTCATGAATAGCGAAGCGTACTGGTGTTGGGTGAAAGACGTGTGTCTACGCGTCTATCTCAAATACGGACAAGGGATCACGGTTCCCTTAGATCCCGTCCACGATCCCTTGCATGTTTTCGACGAGGCCGACGTACAAAACAAACCCTTTCGTTTCGCCGTCTACATAATGTGGTTGAGGTACCAACCCCACGCATTCGATTGGTTCAATTGTCTGTTGACGCAACGCGACGACCTGGTACGGGATTGCACGGTACGACTGACCTCCATTCTGGCAACGACATGAAACGAGCATTGCAGAACTACGTCGATCCTTCCAAACCGGGTAGTTTGGGAGGCGTGCATCGATTTGCCAGAGCCCACCGACTCGACCCGACTAAAGTCAAGAAACTCTTGGAAACGGAACTCGCGTACACGTTACACAAACCCAGAAGGAGACGTTACCCCACCTTACCCGTGTTGGTGTTCGGCATGGACGAGCAATGGGTGGCCGACCTGATCGAGGTGCAAAACATCGCGAGAGAAAACAAAGGGTACAGGTACCTGCTGACGGTCGTGGACGCTCTTTCCAAGTACGCGTGGGTGGAACCGGTCAGAAACAAGACGGGGAAAGCCGTGACGGAAGCCTTCGCCAAGATCTTGAAGCGAGCCAAAGGTAGAAAACCGATCAATTTACAGACGGACGACGGTAAAGAATTTTACAACAAGACCTTTGCAGAGTTCGCGAAACGTCGAGGCATCCATCACTTTTCAACGGCCGGAGACACCAAAGCCAGCATCGTCGAGAGGTTCAACCGCACCCTGAAGGAACGCATGTACAGGTACTTCACTGCCGCGAACACGACGAATTACACCAAAGTGCTGCCCGCCTTGGTGAAAGGGTACAACGTCTCGTTTCACCGAAGCATCGGCATGGCACCCGCCAAAGTGAACTCGGCCAACCAAGAAGCCGTGTGGAACGTGTTGTACGCCAAGAAGAAAAAAAGAAGAAGAGGTGGCGAATTCAAAGTGGGCGACAAGGTACGTCTCAACACGAAATTTCGTCCTTTTCAGAAAGGTTACTTGCCCGGATGGACGGAGGAAGTGTTCGTGGTACGCCGAGTGAAGCTGGGACCACCTCTTACCACTTACGAGTTGGACGAATACGACGGCACTCCTCTGAAAGGCACGTTTTACAAGCAGGATTTGCAAAAAGTGTCGGTGGGAGACGACGACCTGTTCAGGGTGGAAAAGATTCTGAAACGAAAAGGTACAAAAGTCCTGGTGCGTTGGAAAGGATGGCCAATCAAATACGATAGCTGGATCGACAAGAAAGCTCTGGTGACACGATGAAAGACTTTTACGTCAAGTTGACGAGCGGTTCGAATCGGTTCGAATTTCCGGACAACCGAGCCAACCGTTTCAAGAACAGACTCCCGTACCTGATGCAGTTCAAGGAACCCGGTTGGAAAGTGGGCATGACGGACATTCACGTGCCCAAAGCGCCCCGTCGAGTGGACTTGAAAGATCCCTTCTTGTTCCGTTTCGAGTGGCACTTGAAGTACGGCGACGGAACTTACGCCGGTGCGGACGACACGACGTTGGAGATCACGCGTGACGTTCTGGAACGGTTGCACCCCAACATCGCTAGCGGTACCCAACTCCTACAAGCCGTGAGACGTCTCTACTACAAGACGTTGCAAGACGTGGACGTGGTGGACGCCGACCTGAGACGAGACGATGGAGAGAAATTGTACACCCGACTCGTGTTCGACCGAGACGAATTCGTCTTGGACAACCGCGACACATTCACGGGGGACGCCCAGCGTTACCCGGCCGTGTTCGTGGGATTTCGATTGGCCCGAGACATGGGATGGATCGAGGTGACGGGTCCGCCCGATGCTCCCGTCTACGTCCTGGGTGACAATTTACGCAAAGACTTTCCCGACGACACCGTGCCCGGTGCCACCGACATCGTGGAAGGTAACGACGAATTTTACAAAGTGGACAACGATGCCCTCCAGTTGAGCTGTTTCTGCAATTGGGTGTTTTCGTACCTGGACGAAAGTTACGAAAGAGCCTTCGGGTCCAATCGACGCCAACTGTTCGTACACTCCAGCGTGGTGGAAAGCATCCCCGTGGGCGTACGCATGACGAATCTCTTGGGGGACATTCCGTACTCCTTGGAACGACGCGGCTACGAGATGCAACACGTTCGATATATGCCCGTACGCGGAGAACTCTTGGACATTATCGAGATCGTAGTGAAGGAGGAGGACGACGACACCGACGTTCACTTCGAACCCGGGAACACCGTGGTGACGTTACATTTCAAGTATGCCTGGTGAAGAGTTTTACCTCACGTTACCCAGCGACAGCAGTCGTCGCGAATATCCCGACAACGCGAACAATCACTTCAAGGTGCGACTACCCAATCCCATTCGTTTGGAAGGACAAGGTTGGAAAGTGGGATTGAGCAGCATTTCCTTACCCGATGCCAAGATCGACTTGACGAAATTCAAATCCTTGAACTGTCCTCTCCTGAGCGTCAAGTGGTTGGCCAAAACGAAAGTTGGTGGAAGTAGACTGAAGGTGGAAGAACGATCCACAGAGTTGGCGTTCGACGACATCCTTTACGACGAGAACATCGTGGACGGTCTCAGTTTCGTGAAAGCCTTGATTTTTAAGTTTGATCAAGTGACCAATTCCAAACGCAGCCACAATGACTTGACACGGGATCCTACGAATCGAATGAAATTGGAATACACCTTCACGTGGGAAGGAGACGAGTTGTTGTTGGACAATTCCCAGTTGAACATTCTCTATGCCGACGCCGTTTTCAAAATGATGTTCAACGAAAAGTTGGCTTTTTACATGGATTGGGTCAAGAGAGAAGAGAACGGAGACATCGTGCTCGGACCAAACCTGAAGGAGGAACACTACGCCACCCAGATACCCAATCCTGCAGACGTACCCAAAGAAGATGGAGAAGAGGCCTCATTCTGGCGCCTCAAAGACGGAAAGTTGTACTTGAGTTGCTTGTGCAATTGGCGATTCGTCAACTTCAATAGAGCCTTTCAAAAAGTGATAGGAGAGGCATCGCGTTCGTTGATCGTGTACTCGGACGTGGCACAGAGTTCCGTGGTGGGCGATCAAGTCACCGATCTATTGCGAGAAGTCAACTACGTGAGAAAAGGACGAGGCAACGCCTACTTCGAACCGCTCCACGTACAATATATTCCGGTGCGCAAGGACACCTTGGACATTATCGAAACGCAAGTGTCCGAGACGAACGGAACCCTTACGAAATTCGGTGGAGGCAGGACCATCTTGACGTTGCATTTCAAGCGAGAATGAGAGGAGGTAGTTTGACGCGCTACGTACCCGACCAAGACGGCACCGGTTTCTTCAAAGACATCCTTTCCTCCACCGCCCGAGAAGGTTGGCGAGGTTTAAAAAGGGGTCCGTTGGGTCTACCCGTCAACATTTCCGCTGCCGTGGCCGGAGCCAAGAGAGGAGCGAAACGCACGGTGAAACGTAAGATAGAAAGAGAAGCCAGCAAGAGACTCAAGAGAGGCCTCAACGATCTGTTTGGTTCGTGATGAATCCCATCTATTCCAGACGCGTGAAACGGATAAGGAAAATAAGTCAACGAGGTGGGACGCTTTGGTCCGGCGGCGCCGCTCGATTTCCTTGGACTGACTTGGTGAAACAACTGCAGCGACAGTATCCTATAAAAAAGCGAGGTCAACGCGGAGGTACGTTCATTCCTAGACGTCAACGCAAACGAAAACGATGACAGATCTCGTGCCTCTGACCGGATCAAGGGGCGTGTCCAATCCCAAATTGGATCTGTTCCGCGTCCCACCCACCGATGTCAGCATCTCCAGTTTTCGCATGGTGCCCATCCAGACCTTTACCACAGGAATCAACCCCGTGGACTTTCAGGTCGATCCGCAAGAAGATTACATCGATTTGAGTCGCAGTTTCTTCGAAGTGGAATTGAGGTTGAAGAAAGCGGCGGACGGTACCAATTACGCAGCGGCAGACAACGTGTTTCCCGTCAACAACTTGGCGCACACCTTGTTCAAACAGATCAACGTCAAACTCAACGGAACCTTGATCAGTCCTCAGACCGACACGTACCATTACAAGGCCTACCTCGAAACGTTGCTGAACCACGACAGAGACGACGGCGACACCATCTTGAAACCTCAAGGCTGGTACAACGGCATCGACTGTCCTAACACGTTGACGGCCAACAACCTGGACGATGCCGCGCCTCACGCCGACTTCGAAGCTCTGACTACCACTCAACAAGAAACCGTGAAAGCCCTGAAAGCCGAAAGAGCCAAGTACCTAGGAGGTACTGTGCACGTGTTGCGCTTCACGCCCCACATCGAAGTGTTTCACATGGACAAGGTCTTGGTGCCAGGCGTGCAACTCCAGATCCAGATGTACTTCAACAACCCAGATCTGTTCACCGTGGGTGTCGCAGGGCAACCTGCGGCTCGACTCACCAGCCAAGACGTCAAAGTCAGACTGTACCTCTGTCAACTGAGACTCAATCCCTCCGTGTACTTGGAATTGGAAAACAAACAGAGAACGACCCGGAAACCCGTCAGCTACACCACCGTGAGAGGTGAAATCAGGACCTACAACATGCAAGGCAACCAACAACGCTTCGAGATCAACAACCTGTTTCAAGGACGCATCCCCAATCGTTTGGTGGTGGGTATGGTGTCGACGGCGGCTTTCACCGGCACGTTGGTCACCAACCCCTTCAATTTCCAGAAATTCGGTTTGAGCAGCATTCGTCAATTGGTGAGAGGAGAAGAGTACCCGTACGAGACGTTGGAACTGGTGCACGACGACGACAGCAAGGATCTGAGAGGATACTTCAGGTTCCTGCAAGCCACGGGGTGTCTGTGCCGAAAGAAAGGAAACATGGTGAGGAGCGAGGAATGGGGACAAGGCAGGAACAGCACGCTGTTTGTATTTGACAACGCGGCCAACGGATGTTTGGACAGTCCCGTGTTGAATCCCAAACAGAGCGGAGAGGTGCAGCTGGTCCTGAATTTCGGTGCCAATCCAGGAGTCAACATCACCGTCGTGGTGTACGGTGAATTCGAAAACTTGTTAGGAGTCGACGCCAACAAAGCCGTCCTGTACAACGTGTACGAACGCTGATGGAACGCGTGGCCCTGAACAACGTGCAGTTGGACCATTTGGCAGAAGCAGACCCCATGTTGAAACCGCATTTTCACGGGACCGTGGCCTGCGACGAATTACCGTCGACCCCTCGCAAAGACGTGCCTCGGGGTTACATCGTCAACACGGATCCGTCCGACTTACCGGGTCGCCATTGGATCTCCCTGTGGACCGAAGGCAACGTGTGCGAGGTGATGGACAGTTACGCGTTACCTCTGGAGGCGTACCAGACCGCGGGACCGTTGCAAGCGTGGTTAAAGACACATTGGAAGTACGTGATCCGAAACGAACAGAGTTTACAGTCGTTGTTCAGCAAGAGTTGCGGCGATTACGCCCTGTTGTATTTGAGTTCGAAAGCCAGAAACGAAAGCATGCAATACTTTGTAAATCGTTTCTCCAAACACGATTACGCGGCCAACGACCACCAAGTAGGCCAGATGTTACGAGAAAAAATAGTAAGAGCCTTAGGATGGCAAGACGTTTGTAAACGACCTCACGTTCAGAACACCGTGCGATCGCACGGTGGTGTAAATCATTTGTTTTTAGAATAAAGAGGTGTGAAAACGAACCCTGTAGTCACTCTGTATCCATGGATCGAGGTGACGCGTTCACCTTCAACTGTCCGTGCAGCATCTTGATCGTGGGACCGTCGGGCTGCGGTAAGACGGTCTTCACTTCCAAACTCTTGACGGAAAACGCCGACTTGTTCGGGTTGTCTCCCCAGGTCGTACGATACTGTTACGGCGCGTGGCAGGACAAATTCGAGGACATGCAGCGAAGAGGCATCAAATTCCACGAAGGCATTCCAGACACGAACGATTTGAAAAAGTGGTTTCCCAAAGGAGGTGTACTGGTGATGGACGATTTGATGGACGAAGGAGGCAGCGACAAACGCGTGCTCGATCTATTCACCAAACACTCTCATCATCAAAACATCACGGTGTTGTACTTGTGTCAAGACATGTTCCCGCCCGGCAAGTACGCCAAGAGCATTTCCAGAAACGCGCATTACGTGGTAGCGTTCAAGAACCCTCGCGACCAATTGGGATTTCGAAACTTGGTGCTTCAAGCGTTTCCGAATAAGTGGAAAGACGTGCACGACAGGTACAGACGAGTGACGGACAAGCCTTTCGGTTACATGGTCTTGGACTTGCATCCTGCCAGCAGCGACGATCGACGACTCCTCAGCCACTTGTTAAAAGACGAGGGATACGTGCGATGTTATCAGTTCGAAGAAGACGAGAACCCATAACTATCTGTGATGCAGCTACGCGACGTGTCGTGGTGCAGGTTCCTGCACCGATGCAGGCGACACTTGAGCCAGATGAGGCCCGACGACATGGATCGCGACGCCATGACGCGATTGGTGACGACGTGTAAGACGTGGGAGGACGTGGACAATCTGGTACGAGCATATAACGAGACTCACTTCAGAGAATTGATTCACTCGTTACGCGATGGCTGAGGAAGTGTTACCTTCGGTGGGCGTGGGCAGATCTCCCGACGTACCGTCGATGGGAGACCTCATTCACATGGCGTTAAACATGTCGCCTTTGAGCCCTCATCCCATCGACACCGTCGATTTGGATCGTTTAGATCCGTCTGCAGTGGATCGTCAACAGTTGCAGGCCATGGACGACCTACAAGACCAAGACATCATGGCTGCCTTGAGTCCGGCACACGTGGACCAGATGATGCAAAACGCCTACGGCACGCCTGGCGTAGGTTCTCCACCCGCACCCGTTTTCTCGACTCCTTCTCCGGCAGGCGTAGGTACACAACCCGCGAGACCCACGGTCCCGCACAAGAGCCCTCGTAGGCGTCTTCCCTCGAGTAGCAGTAGTAGTAGCAGCAGCAGCAGCAACAACAGTACACCTAGAAGACCGCCGAGAATGAATCAAGACGACTTGCAGCGACAATTACAACTGTTGTTAAATGATCAAAGTCAATCGGCAGCTGGACGACGCATCGCAGGCATCACGACCACCAACACCATCACCACGACCTACAAAGACGGAGGCAGACCCAGCGTGCGACGCACTTCTACGCGAGTGAGCGATTGAGATGGAACGACAAGTCTCACTCTTGAATGGGACCCACGCCAAGTGCCCCTTGGACCGTAAATTATTGTACAAGTTGGACGGACTCTTTGCGTTTTACCATCGTCAATGGTGGTGTCATCGTCAGATGTTTTACCATTTCAAACGGTGTCACGGTTGTTTGAACGCGTTGGCTTTAATCGTAGTGGCAGCAGGCATCGTCGTGGGTTCTGTGTTGGAAAACAGTATCCTGATCGCTTGTTTGTCGGCGGCAGGTACCGTGGTCAAGGGATGGAACGATTTCAAAAAGTTTTCGTTCAAAGTCGACATGTGTCGTTTTGCCTACACCACCTACGACAAGACGTTAATCGAGTTGAGAACCTACGCACGAGGTCTTCCCATGGACGAGTTGGACGGATTCTTAATCAAGATGCAAACCTTGGACGACACCATCACCGATTTCACCCCGCCCGTGTCCGACAAGTGCATGCGAGACTACGAAAAAACATTTCGTTACGATCACGTGGATAAAGGCGAGAGCACGACGGTGTGAGAATCAGTTTGGGCAATGAAGGGGAGACGAACAGGTCGTGGTAGAAGAACAACGCGAAAGAGACAAAAAGGAGGACTCTTTCCCCTGGCGGCACTCATTCCAGCTTTGGTGGCCGGAGGAAAGGCCATAGCAGCGGGTGCTCTGTCCGGAGCTGCAGGGTACGGTGCGAAAAAAGGATTGGAGGCGTTAGAAAGAAGAAGAAAACGAAAACGAAAACCCCTCACGCGGTCCCAATTGAGTTCTGGAGCCAAGAAACAGGCCAAAGTCATCTCGCGCATCGTAAAAGGTTTTGTGAGATGAAAAGGAGGAGGACTAAGACACGACGCAGAAGACGACAACGAGGCGGTGCATTGCTCAGTATACTCAAGAACGCTGCGACGATCGGGTACAAACTCGGAAAGGACAAGAGGTATAAAAGAATGGGTGCAAAGGGTGTCACGGGTAGTTACAAAAGACGCTCTGCTCCGTGGGAAGTATGATGAGACTGTTACGTAAGGAGAAACGTTTCCTGACGTCCATCCTGAACGAGGCGGACCGGTACAGGCGACAAGACATGTTGATGCACGCCAATGCCGATCAGATCAACGCTGTCAGCGAAATGGTCTTGAATCTGCTCAAGAGAAACATCCCGGTGAGCGAACGAGCGATACAGAAGTTACGACCTCATAAAACAAAACTACGCGAACTGGCCAAACGCAAACACTCAGTCAAACAACGACGCGAACAACTGTTGAAGCAACAAGGCAGCGGGTTTTCGAACGGTCTACGCAACGTCTTCAAAGCATGTCACTGCAAGAGCGGTTAAAAGGGTGGAAGCAACGCGTGGCCTACCTATTGTCGGAAACGAGAGAGCTACGAGAACGTTTGGAACGCGTGGAAGAAAACAGAGACCATTGGTATAAAGCCTACCACGATCTACGCCGCCAACACACCTCCTGGAAGTACGCGGACGAACGTTTGTGTCCCGACTGCAGAGTCGTCGCCGAAGGTAAAACGCGCGAGTTGTGCCAGGAGTGTGCCGATGACGCGAGAAGTGCTCATGATCCCGTCCTCGGAGTTCGACCGATTGACGAACCACTACAAAGGCAAGTTGACACAGAGCGCGCTATTGAACAAGGCGGCTCGATTGTCTGCCGAGAAACAATTGTTGGAGAAACACTTACCTCCGGGTCTGGCCGTGAAGAAAACCAAACCGATTGCCAAGGAAGTGGGTAAACTCGGCCGACGCATCCGACGAGGACCCGTGACCGTTCGCAGTGCACCCGACGATGACGACGAGGACGACGACGTGCTCTTAAACGCCCCTTTGGAAAACATGCTGAAACAAATCGTCAAAGCCAACAAGGCGACAGCTGCTGCAGCAGCAACGCCCGCCGTCGTGGTTAAAAAGGAATCCTCGACGCAATCCAAATCAGTTCCACGCAAGAAAACGATCAAACGACAACCTGCCACACCGTCCACGTCCCACGCAGACCAAGGACCACCAAAAACGACTTTCAAAGAAAAACTGACAGGTCTGTTCAAGAGGAAGAGAAAAACAGAAGCCGAGCGATTGAAACCGGCACCCGAGTGGGAAGATTGGCACAAAGGCAAGAAACTGAGACGTCCTTTAGAGCCCGAGTATGACGAAACCGACGAAGAAGAAGAGTCGTACGAGGAAGAGGAAGACGACGACTAGTGGAGGGGGATTCGACATCCAGAAATTACTGGCAAAAACCGGCATGGAATTTCATTGGGCCGGATATCAGTTCATGGGACCTGGCACTCATTTGAAAAAGAGACTCAAACGAGGCGACAAGGGCATCAATCGTCTGGATCGGATTGCAAGAACCCACGACATCGATTATTCTCGTGCCAAGAACCTACAAGACAAGTGGGTA
Organism: Blastomussa wellsi; assembly: GCA_947652115.1. Lineage (NCBI taxonomy): Eukaryota > Metazoa > Cnidaria > Anthozoa > Scleractinia > Plerogyridae > Blastomussa > Blastomussa wellsi. The sequence continues at coordinate 6,230,856 of OX393562.1, forward strand.
GCGGACGCTAAGATGATAAGTGCGATCAACAAGTTACCCGGCAAGAAAACCATGACAGAACGCATCGTGAGACGTATCATGCAAGCCAAGAAAAAACTCAAGTTGTAATAAAGTCTTTTATTGACAATTGTTGTTACATCGTTTGCAATTAAAAAAATTTGTTCTTCAACAAGTGTGTTGAACCTCTCATAGGGGGGGGGATACCCCCATCCCCCATACCCTTGGTATCACGTGGCCTGCTTTGAATGTATATAAGGCATTCGCTTTCCATCCCACACCACCAGTTACCCTTTGAGGATGAGTGAGAGAGTTGAAAAGCAACTGTTGTTGGACACCTATGAAGAAGCGACTGCTTTGATGGAATGGAAGTTGGACGCAGATAAAGAAAATTGCAAAGGTACCCGTTACCAAGACATGGTTGATCTCATTGAAGATGGGCCGTGGTTCCTTGATAGGATAATTCAGATATCCTGGGATGCTACTTCAGATGACCCTGAAGTGCTTTCTTTGTGGGTCGATTTGCTGAGATGGGCAGAGGCCTTCGATAAATTGAACTCTTAATTGTGGAACATTTTATGGACCCTGGATGGAACATTTTATTGCATTACTATTTTTTTTTTTTGATTTTTGTTTTATTTTATCAGTCATGTCTTGTGGAAATTTACCTTCATGCTGTGTGGTCTGTGGCCAGGAACCTCCCCCGTGTACACAACCTCTTCACAGAGTGCACAACGCCCATCACGAGAAGTTTGTGAAGGAAATCAAATGGGGCGAGATAACAGCCAAGTGGGGTGGTCGCGTTTTCTTGACTTGCTGCGGTTCCATTTATGGAGAATATTACGATATTGAGGAGTGGAACTTTACAACCGTTTTTCTAGGTGAGAATCTTGAAAAAGCACTCAAACGTATAAAATTTGTGAAGACTTTTATTTTGTAAACAAAACAACATCTGTGATTTGTTGATGTAGCACACGCTACTATAAAATTCGTGAAGACTTTTATTTTGCATTGTCGCGTTTAGAAATGCCATGTATGATAGGAGAATTGGGCTTTTATTTTGCAAGCGATTGTCACGTTTTGTAAACTTTAGAAATGCCATGTATGAGAATTGTAATTAAAACAATTTTGAAAAAATCTCTGTGTGATTTTATTCTACGTATGTAGCACTCGCTCATATATCGTTGCGTTCAATTTGTAAATAGTTCCGGCGACACTGAAAGCGCTTAAATAAATGAAAGCCTAAACACGAAGACGGGACGTCTCCAACCCGTTGTGGAACATCCGCCAGATCCGCATCTGCAACGACGAAGTGTTGGAAGTACTATACACCGACATCGCTTCCAACCAGGTCGACAACGGGAAGACAAACATCTTCGTAGCCGCCTTCACCACCTGCTGGGCGCGTTTAAAACTTTACTCGTACCTAGAGAAACTCACCACCCAAGTCATCTACTTCGACACGGACTCTGTGGTGTACAAGTGGAAACCGGGTCTTGTCGACATTCCCTTGGGCGACTACCTGGGAGACATGACTGACGAACTCGAAGATCACAGACGACCCGACGACTACATCACAGAGTTCGTGTCGGGTGGCCCCAAAAACTACGGCTTCGTGTCCGACCAGGGTCAAGTCTGTTGCAAGGTGCGAGGGTTCTCCCTGAAATCCGTACGTGGTTCCGCGCAACTCAACTACGAGATACTCAAGAGGAACCTGTTGGAGGAACTCACGGATCCCCAAGGAGTTCGCAGAGACGTGGAGGTGACCAACCCGCATTTTTTCACACGGGATCCTACCACGAAACGCCTGAAAGTATCCCCACGAACCAAACAATACGGTCTAGTCTTCGACAAGAGGGTGGTCGACTTTGAAACCTTCACGTCCTACCCGTACGGCTACAAGCACGACTTGGACGAGCACGACGTGGAGATGGCCGAGCTCCTCTGCAATTTGTAAATATTGTAAATAGTTCCGTGCGTTTCATTTGTAAATAGTTCCGGCGACAACGAGTCGGGGTGGCACCCTGATGATACCCTTTTCCGCTCTTTTCGCTAGGTCAGGGATCCCAACACGAGTCGCGGGTAACCAATCCCCGAGGACTGGAAAATAATACGCTCCCTTCAGGAGCGGGGGACCGGAAAGCCATGACGTCATCCCATCGGTTTCATTCGCTCCAAAAAGGCTAAAATTAAATGTCATTGAAGATGAACCCACGAAATGTACTCAAAATATCAAAATATCGAAAATTTCAAAGCCGTGCAATTCTGCATGCGTAATTAGTTTATTCAAACTTCACTCGGCTTCATGCTAAAAGTGGAAAGTTCAAATTTTAGCAGACGGCTTTTGCATTCAATTCATAATTCAGTGGTTTTACCGATCTTTATAAAACTTCCATACAAATTCGAAGCAACATTGTACATTACCATTTTGTGTTCAAAAGTCTTGAAAAGCCTAATTAACTTCGTGTACAGGTCCGTGATTCGAATTCAAAACACGTTTGTAAGCGCCATGACATCATGTCTTCAAGGCCGTAAAAGGATAGATGAATCCTTCATCAGCGAGGTTTAAGCAGTCTATTCATGATTGTCCATTTCAAATCCACTAAAAAATAAATCTGTGTTTCTCCTCCTCATTTTTAACTCCAAAGAGAAGTGCCCCATCTAGCGAAAGGACTGGAAAATAATACGGGACCGGAAAGCCATGACGTCATCCCATTATCGATTTTTATCGATTAGCCCTGGAAATCGGTGAGACGGGTCCAGAACCTCCGTAGAGGTCTGGGGCGCAGTTTTCCACGTATGGGCGCACCGCCATCTTGGAACTACGACCGCTAAAAAAATTGCTCCTGGGTAATTTTGTGAGACGCTTTCTGATTGGTCGAGACGTGTCACGTGTGCTCTGAGCTGCTCTGTGATTGGTTACGGACCCGTTGAGCGACCTTAACTACTGCTATAACTTGCCGATTTTTTAATGGTCTGGCTGACAATTAATCAGTGCAGTCCACAGTCTGCAGCTTTGTATCAAAGTGTATCGAAGGCGTCGAACGCACTCCTAATCTTTGATTATTACTAGTTACTAGATTAATTTTGCATGTTTGGAGTTTATGTATCTCAGTAAAACAATATTTTGTTTGATGTTTCTTTTGTAATTTCGTTTGTCTATTAATAAAGTTGTTGTTGTTTGCTTGTTACCTATAATATGGAACTTCTCAGCCAGCACCACAAACTGAAGAAGAGAAACACAAAACATACCTCTTGAAAACTGTATCTGGATCATCAATAATACCCTATATACAGTGAGATAAAAAACAGGTTCAAAATCCAATAATTTATTTGATTGTTCAATTATTGAATTAATGAATAAATTATTGAATCATAGATTAATGCCTTTTAAGCCCAACTAGCTTATAGCTGCAGGCGCTTAACTCTGGTTTGCGTAAAATGAAGCAGCTAGGAGTGCTCCCCCCTGGATGGGATGCTAGTCCATCACAGCTGGTAACTCCCCAGGTTACCCTGGCCAACAGTTCACCAGAGTCTATTGATAATCCTGTGTGAAGAGAGGCAGTACTGGGTCATGAGAGTATACTGTCTTTCCTGGGAACACAACACAAAGACCCCTCTCAGCCATTTTCCATCTACAGTAGCCTGTGTGCAGCCATCTACTGTACTGCTTTGACAGTAGGCATTGTTAGAATCAACCCTGCTTGGCTGTCATCAGAAAATACTCAACATAATTATGCATTGTGTTTTCATGCAAGAGGAAAACATGAAGAGCAATTTATGTGTGATTTTGTGCAGTTTTTTTCGCTTGTTGTGAATCACAACTACAGAAGTCTGGTGTAGGGTACATAGGGTAGCCATTTTGTAAACGAGCAAGGGACTTGGTACAAATATTTAAAATCGATTGAAACGAAAAATTGAACCTAGCATGTAAAAGGTCAACCAAAATAGTGTACAAAAAAAAAATTTCAGCGTTATTGGCTAAAAAGCACAGATGCAGTACACATTTGAAAAGTAGAAATTTAAGAGAGCTTTGTATGGAATGGAGGGACACCTCTCATGCCAGACTCAATTTTTCGTTTCAATCGATTTTCAATTTTTGAACCTAGTCCCCTGCTTATTTAGAAAATGGCTAATTTCATGCTTCTTTTTCTTTTATTTATGATTTTAAATAGTGTATGAATGCCTTGCATATGACTTGGATCAACTCAAACAGCCCCGTCCGACCGTAATTATTTTAGCGAATATTTAGCTGAGGTCACTGGTCGTCACTGTTTCTTTCCACTGAGCGTTTTCACCCTGTGAATTTTTTCTGACATTTGGTAGAAAACAAGCTTTAACTTTCCATATTTTGCTATTGCTTTTGCTAGTGTGGTTTTCTGTTTTATTTATATTGCAAAGTATGCTTTAAGGGGCTCCATAGTTATTCTGAGACAATTTGTTACTGCCAAACTTTGCGTCATAACTTTTTCGGGCTTTGGCGTGATGGTAATGAAACTTTGGGAATTTTTTTTCCTATCATTCAGTCATAATATAATTATATTTGATTTAACTGATGAAAAATATTTTTAATGTTATTGGCATTTTCATGGACCTACCGCACCCTGTCCCAGCAAAAAAATTTGCTGATAAATGTTTGTTAAATTTCTAGAATCAACGTGTATTAACTCAATACGTATCATAGCCAAGTTTTAAGAAAATTGTTGGAGCAGAATTGCAGAAATTTTATAGTCTCTTATATTCAGCTTTATCATTGTTTTTATATTTCCTGCACTTGATGCTCTTTGACGAAACAAGCCACAAACCCAAATTTCGATTGTCCAAACTGTTAAAAAGTATTCGCTAGTTCTGTAAACATTATAAAATGGTCGTTAACCTCCTCAGAACTTCAAAGTTGCCTTTTACAGCATTTTTCGAAAACTATACCCCAGTTCAATGTCATATTTCCTCCGCATGAATTTCAAGATATTCCAATAATTTTGCATCGATTTTTGCTGCGGTGTCGTCTCTGCGAATTTGAGAATTGTAGTTGGTATTGTAACGTACTTTGCAATTGATCTCTGGCAAAGCAGACGAGCAGTTTTGTTTATGTAATTTTTGAATACGAAATGAGCATGTGCGGCAGTTACTCAAAGAATTTGCACCTTTATAAGGGGGCGTCAGTGGTATACAAAAATATCATAATTTAAGAAGTGCTTTAAAAACATCAAGCAGAAAAACAAAAGAAAATCCTCATCTTCCATCTCCTCCTGGGGTGGTCAGCGCGTATATTTCTCACAGAAATTTGGGTTTGTGGCTCGTTTCGTCAAAGCTAGAGCATCAAGCATAGAAAATATAAAAACAATGATAAAGCTGAATATCAAAGACTATATGATTTTTGAAATTCTGCTCCAACTATTTTCTTGAAACTTGGCTATGATATGTGTATTAAGTTAATACAGGCTGATTCTAGAAATTAAAAAAAATTATCAGCAAAATTTTTCGCTAGGTGCAATATTTTGAAAAATGTGGGTCCATGAAAACGCCAGAACATCAAAAATATTTTTCATCAGTTAAATGAAATATAATTATATTAAGTTTCATTGCCATCGCGCCAAAGCTGGAAAAGTCATGACACAAAGTTGGACAATGACGAATTCGCTCGGAATAACTATGGAGCCACCTTAAGCTCTCTAAATTGATTTGATTGGGCAAACATCTTGTCTCTTAACCTCAAACTATAATCAATTCTCATGCTAAATTTAAACTTGAACAGCAGGATATTGGAACACAATTAGCGTCGCCATTTCGCAGATGTCACTTATACATTATAGGAAATAGTAGACAGTTGTACACAGGCTACATCTACACATTATTAAGCTACTTATATAGCCTGTCCAGGTCACAGTTGCAGGCGAGCAAGAGAAATATAAGGGGTGACCAAGGAGACAAAAAAACCTTAGTCCTCCAACACATGAAGGCTGGTTTTTACTAGCGCACAAGCAGAACAACATATCGGCATAAGCATAAGAAGAACCTTATGTCGTGGGAATTCCTAGTTAAAACAACATGAGAAAACAAGTGTGTTTGTTCTTCTTATGCTCATGCTTATTTCGTTATGCTAATGTACTTGTATGCTAGTGGAAACCAGCCTTAAAGCTATAAAATTTAATGTGATGCTGTCCTAAAAAATGTTGGTGTGATCCAAAAGCCTACAAAAGATAATCAAACATCATCGGTCTAATAACAAATCTTGTTACTGCATGCAGAGAACTACAATTAATTTTAGTTACCAGATGCAAGTTTTTATGTTCTTCAGGTAATCTTGATTGTTTTAATGAAATTGAAACTCTGTTCTCTTCTAAATTCACACCTATAATCACTCCTGAACAGAAAGACAGTCATGTTAAATTGCAAATGTTATAAGCAGAATTTGTTGATAGAGCTACAAATCACTCTTATTTTAGCAAGATCATCAAAAATCCTCAAGGATTTGACAACAAAATTATTTTACCAGCCAGAGGATCTTCAAAATTAATCCTAGAAAATCTTTGCAATATAAATCATCAGGACTTTTTAAGCTCAAAGCCCAAAGTCAAAGTGAATGAGTAAAAATTCAAAAGACCAATGCAAACCACTTTAAAGAAAGTGGAAATACTGGCATCACCTCTTACAGAATCACCAACCACATAAGCATCAGCTGGGTCTTTGTATTCCTTGGATAGATCCAACTCAGACAACTTGCACAGGGCCTGTAGAACAGAAAGAACGAGCAGCATGTCATACAACTCTTGGTGCACAAATCCACAATAGGATCGTCACATGAAGGGCAATAATAACAACCGGCCTGCCTTAACTACTCTCACTACTCTCACCATGTGAAAAACACTATATTCCCCATTCCACGGACACAGTTTCTTTCATTTGATGGCAATGGCAAGCTATGCCTGCACTGACTGAATACTAACTAGTAAATAAATAATATACAAATTTGGCCAAACCTAAAAGCTGACCTCCGTATTTTTGCTGGTTCTTAATTAGGCTGTGTAGAAGGCGTCCGAAGGGGAGGGAGATGGGGGAAAAACCAGCGTGCGAGGTGGGGGCGCAAGAAGAAAGAGGACTCTTTCCTCTCACCTCACGTGCTGGTTTTTTCCCCCATCTCCCTCCCCTTCGGACGCCTGCCAAACAGGCGAGTTCTTAATAATTTCTCTGAAATAAATAATAATTAAAAACGTCAACTTCAATTGCAGAATTTCCGCTAAGAATGACCATAAAAAGTTAAAAAATGCTGCAAGAAGAAAAAAATCGGACCTGAGCCCGCGATCAATGAAGAAAACCAATGCCTGATCAGCGGTCAACTTAAAAATCATGTTATCTCGACGAGTTCTTACATGAGCCCGTGATCTGGTCATGTGATACTGGTCAGCGGATACCTCGATTTGAGAGCTGTCAATTGAACGTAACATGGATGCCCTATAACAAAGATGTAAGCTAATAAGGCTGACAAGGTGTTGACAAGGCATGGCTATTTATGGCCGCCATGCGTCATGCGTCATGCGTACGCGCCTATGAGTAATACTGTTCAATACTTCCCATATGAGTATGGGGCTCCGCTTGGCGGCACTTTGGGCCGCTGGAGCTCCGCTATAATTTATTTGGTTTGCCAGCTGATGTGTATTGTTTCTTTTCAATTGCTGCTGATGCAGGACTTAAGCATCAACAAGCAGCCCACCTCCCTGAAGTGACGATTGACTCATCAGTGCCTGGCGTACTGGGGCTTTCTTGCTTCAGTCTTAATAGCGGAGCTCCGACGGCCCTTCGGGCCGCCAAGCGGAACCCCATAGTCATATGGGATTAAAGAAAATGAAACCCATGAGTTGATTTTCTCACGGTTATCATGGCTTAGCGATATTGCTCGTGGGCGCGTAACCACGACGACGGTGATGACGGCGACGGCAACGGAGTCACGCAACATGGCGGCCATAAATAGCCATGCCTTGTCAACACCTTGTCAGCCTTATCAGCTTACATCTTTGTTATAGGGCATCCATGTTATGGTCAATTGACAGCTGTCAAATCGAGGTATCTGCTGACCAGTATCATATAACCAGATCGCAGGCTCAGGTTAGAACTCATCGAGGTAGCGTGTTTTTTGGAAAAAATACGGAGCTCTTCTTTTAGGCTTGGCTAAATCTATATTTCAGTACGTGTATCGATTCAGGACATTTTGTATACATTGACTGACTGTGAGATACGGTGGCCCACAAGGGACATGCTGCAATTTTAAAAGTTGCAACAATTTTAAATGATATCTGCTGCAATTTTAAAAGTTGCTGCGAGTTTAAATAATATCTGCTGCAATTTTAAAAGTTGCTGCGATTTTAAATAATATCTGCTGCAATTTCAAAAGTTGATACGATTTTAAATTGTTTTAAATGCAAAGAAAAGATGCTGCAAAATTAAAAGTTGCTGCAAAAATAAAATAAAGTATTATGCTCACGCATAATGGCTGGGAAGGTCTGGACCGAATCACGATCTCGGGGAGGCCATGTTTTTTCCCTTTCAATTTTGAAAATGTTCTGCTCTTTTTGCGGGAAAAACTGTCCATTTGAGGCCAAATATTGTCACAAATGCGGTGATCGTCTACAGTAGAATGCCACAGAGGGTACAGCTCGTGTCAATGAAAGCTCAAAGAAAGATGAAAATGGTGGCAGTGCTTGTTCCACTGGTAGTGGTGGTAGTGGCAGTGAAGCATCAGGATTGTTAACCTTTGCCCAGTTTTGAGCCCGAAAGGAAGAAGACAGATCATAGCACTTTAGGAAGAAACCTGGAAAAAAGATGAAGCTCGATCATAAAGGTACCGTAGATTGTCAGGCAAAGATAAACATTGGTGTCATGATTATGAAGGATCGTCGCCTTTCGATTAAGAGGGGTTATTCACTTCCATTAAATGTCACACCAGATGTAACTTCCGAAGACCTTTTAGAAAAAGCTTTCGAGAAGGACAGCCGTTTTCATAAAGATGTTGTCCAAAGCAACAAGAAGGCATTTTATCAGCTACTATACGCTGATAAAAGTAAAGTGAGTACCCTTCCTGGTTCTGATGAGCCTTTCACGCTTAAGAGGTACAAGGAAGAAATAGACAAACCTTATTTGAGGATCACTTTCTATTTGTGTCCATCTTCTGACTACTTTGAAATTGATATGGGTGATTTTGACTTGGATTCAGACAGTGATGAACTCATTGACAAGACACCAGAGTCTCTGTCTATTCCACATACTACATGTAGCAACACAAACAACAGCATGCAAGACCACCAAGCCCAAACACACTTTGTAAATTCAAGTACAATTCCACCTTCACCTTATCAAAAGCAAGATGAAAATGGAATGGCATGGTCAGAAGTGCTGGAAAAGCCAGATTTGCTTGAGAAAGATTTGGAGTGTCCAGTTTTTGAAACTAAACCCATGACACCATTGACAACAGATGGTGACTTTCAAAATGAAGTGGGACAAGAAAGGCTGTTGAGCTGCCCTATTTGCTTTTCTCTACTTCCTGTTGAACAAATTGAGGAACATGCTGATAGCTGCTTAATGTGGTAATTAGATGATACCAACGAACAATCTGACATTCCTGATCCTTCACCTACTCCAAGTTGTAATACTGAGCCTGCAACAGCACAAGAGTTAACCACCCACCAGCAAAAGGAAGCCCTCAGAGAACAAATTGCGACCCTGTCAGCACAATTATCAACAGATGTAAAATGTCTTACTATAAGAAGGAAGTTTATGTGGCAAGGTTTCAAATCGGCGATGTCAACAAAGATCCGACCCAAATCAACACTGAAAGCCAGCTATAGATGATGGCGGTCCAAGGAGAGAGTTATTTTCAGGTAAATGACTCCAGTCTTCTTTGCTTGTAAACGTTATGGGTATCTGGCACTCAGTGAAGTGAAGTCTCGCACTTTATTGTAATCTCTAACACACAGCTATTTGCCAACTAAAAAAACAATGTATGGGTGCCTCACTGACTTTCTGAGAAAACAGAATGTACTCATGTACAAAGTACATCATGTTATTATTGAGGCCTTTGGGCTTCTCAAATTATCTATTGGATTACAGGTTTTGAATTATAGTTCGTAATAAAATTATAGAAGCCATTAACTGTGAGTACAAGGAAACATTCCTATTCTAATATTGTTGCTTGGGGATAAAACCATTGTAAGCATGAGGTTATAAGTCAAGCACTGCTGGAGAGTAGCCTCAATTTTACTTTTTTTGTTACACACAGTAAAGCGTTATTAATAATTTCCTGTTAAGATTTACAGATGATTTGATATAATTGTTTAATTCACAGAGCTGTTGACTATTGTAAATGGAAAGTTCTTTAAGAATGGGAAACCTGTCAACTCTGCTGTGGCACCGGATACAGGTGATTTTAAAATTTGCGGGGCAGCCATGGGAATGTCTATTCTGCAAGGTGCGCCAGCTCCTAACTTTTTGGCAGCAGATATAGCCTCCTATTTGGTTGGAGATCCACTTTGCCCATCTGACAACCAAAACCCTGTGCTTAGAAGAGCAGCTGAAGAAGTAAGTAATAAATTTTTCTAAGTCACGATTGGTACTATCACACAAATTGTTCATGCATGTGTCACAATGATGTGTGTTTAATTCACAAAGCATGCCCCGGATTCCACAGAGCTGCAAGAGTTAGGTAAGGAGGTTGATGCCTCCCTGACATTTGATTCTAGCTTTCATGTGCAAGTATTCCTAAGCATTTATTTTTTTTCCTTCAGCCATTGACGGTGTCAGCCTAATGAACTTCATCACGTGGATGACCGGATCCCCTAATATTCCTCCTTTAGGATTTCATAAGAAATTCACAGTGGAATTTGTACATAGTTGTTTGACATTTGGTTTAATCTAAGGGTCATTTCATGACCATGGACTTGCAAAGTTGACATTTCTTTGCAATGTCAAGAGCATTTGGGCCCATCACAGACAATAACGGTCATCTGCATTGTTGTGTTTCAAACATTTACATGTACCTATTTTGATTCAGGCATTGCTATGTCAGTGTTGAGTTGCAGTTAGGTTCACAGAAGCAGTGCTAAAGAAAAATTAAAACCAACATTTAAAAAAATCCAGGACAACTTGGTAGAGCCTTCACCATTCATATAATCACAATCTTGTCACATTTTGGTATTTGATTTGTCTATTTCACAGTATTGCCATGACACATCCATTTATGTTAGAAGATTATTCTTATAGCTTATGAAAAACAAACCATTTGATGTAGTCACCAGGGTCAAACGTTTACATCTTGTAGTTAAAAATTGAACATCTGTATTGGCACTGTTGTAGTCAAGTAACCATTGGAGTTCTATCTAATGGTGATCAGTGTCCTTTCACTGCAGGAATATTTGAAATAATGTGCACTGCTAAGTCAACCTTCAAGCTGTAGGATAATTCCACCCTTTAATACCCATTATGTATTCAAAATACTCCTTGTAGATATCCTCATCTACTTCCATCTGATACTGTGGTTCCACTTCTCTTATTTTGGCTTGAGAAATAGGAACAAGGCAATCAACAGCACCTGAATTTTCAGGTAGGTAATAAAGGATGTCGGGAACGCCTGCAACTGTATCATGAGGTGACCAACTGATGTAATGACTGTTCCAGTGATCTCTTACTTTATCGAGTTCATTTTGAATTACTTGTGAAAAACAAAACCAGAGGCACTCCATGTGAAAGACATTTCCTAGCTCAAGCACTCTGGATTCACACATGCCTTTGAAGAAATTTATCCGCCAATTTGACCTGCTTTGCGCAAAAGAAGACCACCACCCTTCAATCCGCTGGTCTGAGGGTGAAGATCCATACTGGTAAGCTTTTTCAGTTGCAAATTTATCATTCTCACCATTTCTAAGATAACATTGCATTGCAGCTAAAACTACATTTTCAGTGCCACAATCAGACCGTACAATCCTTGGGCAACCTCCAACACACTGGACAGCATCTAAAAAAAATGTGGCGAGGACCTTTGGATCATTGTTAGATTTTTCTACTTCCAACCAGATTATTCTTCTGCTGTATCCACAGATGCAGCCATGGATTGGGAACCCATAAGATTTCAATTTGTCGTACCCTAGGAGTCAAAAATATGCATCTTAAAAGTAGAACTACATTTTAAAGATCCTGCATACACAAACGTTTTCACCATTTCTTAAGGTGGATCGTACCAGTTTTTCGTACGTGGGAAGTCTGGTGACGAGCGTGCGCGTCACGCGCGAGATAGTCCGCGATTTATAGCTGAAAATACAAAACAAATATGGCGGCGCGTGGGTTAATACATGCAAGGTTGCTTTTGTTCTGTTTATCAGAGATTGGATCAACAGGAAAGTTGTTCTTTGAGCGCCGGTTCTTGGGCAATTCGAAATGCGTCAAATTTATTTTTTGGAACTCAATGCCGGAGTTACAAAGTTAAAATTCCCGTTTGACGCTGCGATCGATCCTGTCGGCGATCGCAAAGATCTTATCGTTTCTGACAGCTTCGGTTTCAACAGAATGTGGCAAATTAAACAAAACTTTGAAAGGAAATCGTTAAAAGGGAGGGCAAACGTTCAATAAAACATTTCACGGCACAACTGCTAACTAATTCCACGGCAGTGAAGTCAAGATTCTCGAAGACGATCCTCAAAGTAGTGTCAAAGACCAAAGAAAACAAAACGACGGTAATTGCGTGGTCGCGCGTGTATGAACGCGAATAGGTCAGCGGTAGTCAAAACTGAGCATGAGTAAATGCTTGTCATATAAAGTCAAGATTTTGAAGTGCGTGACGACGCGCGTGGATATTGTTGAACTCGCGAAGGCTTTTCCAAGAGAACAAGCCTGGTGACCCTATTTTTTTATTGTTTCAATATTTTCCCCTTACTGCGAGGAAACGTCAGACGTAATTTTAAAAAATTCTACGAAAGGAATTTTTCTCTACTCACAAAATTGCCTTTTTTCACGTTTATAAAAAATCCGCTTCGTAGAATTTTGTTACAATTATTATACAGCTTCCTTTTAAAATGCCAAAAGTTATAACGTGAAAAAAATTGGGGGTCACCGGGTTGGTTTTCAAGTTTTATGCGCCAGAAGCTGAAAAGTAGGTCCGAATAATCATCAAGTTCCGTTACCATGGTGACAGCTGATGACGAAATACTTGTTATTTTTGGTCAAGAACAAAATATGGAATTGAATCATACGAACATTTTGTTATGACCTTGGATTGATATTTTGCTCTTTTCTTCCAAAGTTGACACAGTCAAAAACCTGAAAACTGGTACCATCCACCTTAAGATCACCAAGATTGCTTTATGAAACTTTTCAAAGCTAAACTGTGTCCATTTTATAGACCTTATGCACCTATCAATGTCAAGCTGGCGTGTGGGGAGGCCGGGCATAGGCAAGGCATTTGAGCTGGGATTTTTTGTGATTGTCAAAATAGTAACTAAAAGTCAATAAAATGTTGCTAGAAATTCAATTAAAATGGTCAGAAGTCCCCACTACGGAACGATAACTACGGCCAAACCCCCACCTATGCCCCCCCACCCACCCGCTTAACATTGATAGGTGCGTTATAATCACCACACTATTCATTACAGCGTTTGATGACGGCCATGTACCACGTCTCAATTAAAGTCAATATCCCAGAAAGTGGGGGTGGTGGAGGTGGGAGAGGGGATGGTGGGGCTTGTAAAGAAGAACAAACAATTTTCATCAGCTTCAAAGTTCCCAGCCTTCTACAGAACTGTGGGGTAATGGGACGTATAACCGAATTTACACCTACCATCTACGTGCCAGCAGAAGTTTGGTCCATAGGAAACATAAGCCCTTCTCCACAGCCGCCGTGACCTTCTTTCTTTTACTCCCTCTGGGTCAATATCTTTCATAATGCTTGCAACGTGTCATCGCGGAACATTCACATGAAGCCTTAATCGAAGTGCATGCCAAATATAGTGATATCCAGCCAGTGAGCCAGCATCTCTTGCTTTATGAGCTCTCGCACGGTGTCTTCGTCATGGTTACCTGTTTTTCTCTTTAAACCTAAATCTCTCAATTTCCTTTTCAGCGTTCTGACGTGCATTCGAACACCATCATGTTTTTCAAACAAACCCACAATTGCTTGGTAAGGTACCCACGATGAAAGTACCCCTTAATCAACACTAGCTGTACCCTTGGTGGCGTTCTGCTGTAGATGATCACTGCATTTGTAACTATATTTGGCCTCAAGTGGACAGTTTTCCCCACAAGAAGAGCAGAACATTTTTTCGGTCCAGACCTTCCCAGCCATTATGAGTGAGCATAATACTTTATTTTATCTTTGCAGCAACTTTTATTTTTGCATCATCTTTTTCTTTGCATTTAAAACAATTTAAAATCGCATAAACTTTTGAAATTGCAGCAGATATTATTTAAAATCTCATCAACTTTTAAAATTGCAGCAAATATTATTTAAACTCGCAGCAACTTTTAAAATTGCAGCAGATATCATTTAAAATTGTTGCAACTTTTAAAATTGCAGCATGTCCCTAATTAAGGACAGGGCACCCAAGCGTGAACGTCCGTACATTTCGCTCAGTTCGCCAGGCTTGCATCTATTTAAGGACAGGACACTCTGAGCGTTAACGGTCCATACGATTCATTCAGTTCGCCATACATAACAGTAATTAAACATTAAAAGAGTGTGCGGTAGCCAAAAGGAAAAGGAGATATACATGTATATTCCTCATTCTGAAAGTGTGCGACACTAGGAATGCTTTTAACGGACCGTAATAGCAGTTACGAACTGTTAACAGTCTGTACGTTTCGTTCAGTTCGCCAGGCTTGCATCTAGTTAAGGACAGGGCACCCTGAGCGTGAACGGTCAATCCGTACATTTTGTTCAGTTCGCCATACAGAACAGTAATTAAACATTATAAGAGTGTGCGGTAGCCAAAAGGAAAAGGAGATATGCATGTATATTCCTCGTTCTAAAAGTGTGTGACAGTAGGCACGCTTTTAAATGCTAGTCTGTGAGTCCGTACGTTTCGTTCGGTTCGCAATCAGTATGCTATATGTACGTCTCGTTCAATTTGCGAACAGAAGTTAACAGAAAACATTAAAGAGTAGCCGAGAGGAAAATCCATAGATAGTTGTATATTCCTCGTCCTTCAAGTGTGTGACCGCGAGCATGCTTGTAAATGCCTGTTGGTGAATCCGTACGCTTCGTTCAGTTAATCATACAGAATAGACTGTATAGGTTCCGATTTGTTCGTCAAACAAAACAGTAAACATTATTAAAGAGTGTGCAATAGCCTACAGGAAAGCGAGATATACATGTATATTCCTCGTTCTTAAAGTGTGCGACAGCAGGCACGCTTTGAAATGCCAGTGGGTGACTCCGTACGTTTTGATCAGTTCACAATACAGAACACTGTCTGTACGTTTCGTTCAATTCAATGATTTGATGATGATTTTTTATTTTGCCACACAAACAAAAATCGAGGTACAATACAATAGATAATAAACAAAAACAACTCAATACACAAGACAACAATGAAAATACAAAACCACAATATATTAAAGGTAGAAAGCAAAATGGTGAGGGAACCCAATAAAAAATCACGGGGCTTGTAGGCTTAGGTTCCCTCACAATAAACACCAGAAGACTAATTTATGCAATTTATGACAAGCCTTTTTTGTAATATAGTAAATAGTTATCAATAATATACGCTTTAAGTTTTTTTTAAAAGATGCCAGTGATGAAGAGCCCGCAATTTCTGGTGAAGAATTTGGGACCTCGAAAGAATACGGAGAATTGCCGAATATTTGTTCTACATAATGGAAGACGAAAGGAGTTTGCATGCCTTGTATTGAACTAACAGAACTTAGCAGTAAACATTGAAGAGAAGCCGAAAGTTAAAATAGATACTCGTATATTTCTTGTTCTAAAAGTGTGCGACAACATGCATGCTTGTAAAAGCCAGTCGGCAAATCCGTACGCTCACTTCGGTTAGCCATACAGTATAGTCAGTACGTTCCGTTCCGTTCGCCATACGGAACAGTAAACATTAGAGTGCATAGTAGCCGAAGCAAAGGGAGATATACATTCCTCTTTATAAAAGAGCGCAACCACGAGCACTCTTTAAATGGAAGCCAGACGAGTCGGCACGTTTTGTTCGGCTCGCTAAACAGAGTAAGTCCGTACGTTGTATGTCGGTCGTTTTGCCTACAAGTCATTTCGCCTACATTAAATGGATTAAAGAATAATAAAGAACCGATAAAGAACTGATAAAACAGGCAAAGAAGTAGCAAGATTATGGGGAGATAGAGAGCACGAAAACGGCCGACCGGCAAAGTGATTGTCAAAGAATACATCAAGTAAGAGGGAAAGAAAGGTGCCGATAATTAAAACAGCCAAATAAATGGTGAAGAACAGGAGGAAGGAGAGAAAGTCGACTAAGGGATGCTGTAGTACGGAAGACAACCTGGAAGACATCGTTTCCAATTTTCAACATAGTGCTCCAACCTACTGTGAACATTTCCGTCATGTGGTGATTGTTAAAACATTACAAAGGTTCGGGGCTTCAGTTTATCATATGGAATAGGAAAGTATCGTCTATTCTGCCAACTGTGAAGTTCTTCTAAACCTGACACTGATTTTCAACGAAAAATTCAGGTTTCGATCGACAGCTGAACAGCACAAGGTAAGTGTAGTATTGTACTTTCAAACCTCCCAATTCAGCAGTTCCCGAATTATTTTTCTCTTTGAAATTTGATTTAATAATTGTACAGCTTGTGCTCACTGCTTCTGCTGTTTGTACCAGTGCTGTCAAACACAAGTTGTAGAAAAGGCTGTTTGTACACAATGTAAACCTGTATACGTCGTGACACAATGTTAATTTGGTGATTTTATTGGTATATCTTAATTTCAGTGTTGTTATGTACCTTGCAACTCGACTCAGTTTATCTTAAACATAAATTCCATACCTGTAGATTACTACTGTGTTGTGGAAGTTGTCCCAGTTGTGTCTTTAAACCAGGAAAACATTATTTTTTGCGAAGGTTTGGAAAGGTTTGCAAAGGAAAATAAAGATTTGCTGATGAGAATATGGTGATCATAATTTTTATGTCCAGTACAATTTATTTGGTGAATTTTTCAGACTTGAACCATGGATTTACATTTTCTCCAAAGCGGAAAGTTTTGACCAATTGTAGAAATACTGAATAGTGCATCTAGTCACAGGCGCACAAGCTGGGGGTCAAGGGGGCTGCAGGCCCCCCAGTTTAGAAAATTGATGACACTTTTCGTTCAAAATGCTCCCAGTTCAGAGAACAGAAGTTGAAAGAAAACTAACCAGAACAACCCTGACTGTCTGTGTCAAGCAAGTGTTCAGACAGATTTTTCATTTTGTGCTTCTTGTGTGCCACCACGGCAACCTACTAGCGCTTACAAGCTTTTTCAGCCAATAATTTTTGAATAATATGTGAGAGTTTTAATAAGCGTGCAAATTGCAAAAGTGTACTGTTCTTATTGTAATTTTTGGGCATTTTCATACCGGTTTTACACTCGCACATTTGGGGCACTGTACATAATTGTTTCGGAAATCACAGCCCCCCCCCCCCCTTCCCAAGTCAGCAAGTGCTAGTCCATCGTAGGGTTACCCCCCAGCAGTAAATTCACCGGTACCCATTTATACACCTGGGTGGAGAGAGGCACTGTTAGAGTAAAGTGTCTTGCCCAAGAACACAACACAATGTCCCTGGCCAGGGCTCGAACCCGGACCGCTCGATCCGAACTGCGCCTCCCACTTCAAGATAAAAACACCTCATAAAACTTTCCACATACCTGTATATCAAGGTCAGTAAAGTCTCTATTGCACCCAAATTCCAGCATAGTGAGTGTTACAATGATACAAAATGGTCTTTTGAAGGCTACTTTACCTACAACAATGTCTCCTTCCTTTAAACACTGGAAGATAAGAGGACAAATACATGTTCAGTCAACTCACATACATCTTTATTAAAAAGGTAGAGTTAACAAGGACTTCAGTCATTTTCATTTCCATTTTCACTGCTGATACTGTAGAGGTGCTGTATGAGATGCATGAATCCATAAGTTGAGGCTTAACTGTACTAACCCTAAAGGTGATAAATTGCTTTTTTATTTACCTACTAGAATATGGGTATCCATGTGCTGTAAGAAAATAATGCCCACTTGAGGTCTATAAAAGCTGCTTTTCTAGACCTCAAAAAGGGCATGATCATTTTCTTATAGGACATAGGGAAACGCATCTTCTAGCTGGTTTAGAATAGCATTAAAAATCCCAAAAAGTCACCAAATTTATGCATGCAGGTGGCCTCCTTGTTCGTATTTCCGACACTGGCTACTCAATAGCTTGTCCATATTTTCATCTCCCCAGTCACCTGAACTTATTTCATTAATATTTGTTTTAGCAGCCATAATAAAGGAAATAAAAAGACAACTTTAAAAGATTACCGCTGCCATTTTGTTCAATTCGCAATGCAACATAAACTACATCCGTTTAAATACGTGGAGAGAACGTGCTAACTAACTGACTGACTGACACACGGATGGACTGACAAAAAGACTTACAGAAAGTAAATTTATTTACTGTAATATCTTATTATTAAAAGCAATTATCGACAGTAAAAGCACCTTAAATAACTGTTTTCTTCGGACATATAAAGGCACCTCCATTAATGTTTCCAGAGGAGGTGTATCAGCATAAAGATCTAACACTAGAAAGAAAAAGAAAAACTTAAGTTCTTTAATGGCCAGTACAATGGATGCCATTAAGAACCAAGACCTCTGGTACCCATGGCAAGAAAGACTTATCTAGACTAATGATACAACTTACATAAATCCAGATATTAAAAGAATTGTGTCCAAAGTCAATTACTGATTGCAGAATTGATGATTTTCTATATTCTTGTCTCCTTTTTGCTTGTGGCAAAGGGAAATTCAATATAATCACTTACGATCACACAAGGTTCTTGTTTGTACCTTCTTGGTTTGAATGTATGCCATAGTCTATTCCTCTCCGTAACTTCTTCTTCCCTTCCATTGAGAACAGCAAGTCTGCTTTAGATGCAATAAACTTTCTAACTCTTTGGTGGAAATCATTATGATAATCTTGATCACTAGATCTGTGTAGAGTAAACATAATAATTATATATTGTTCTACATCGGTGTTTAAAGGTCAGAGGAGCATTTGCATTAGTGTGGCTGAAATCCAAATCAAGAGGTCTGGATTTGAGGTTTGGAGACACCGCGGAAAAATGCACTTTGCATGTGCATTACATCAGCATTCCTCAAGGTGCTCATCATCAGCAAGGGAAGCCATAATCCATTGACAACATGATTTTAGCCTAAACATGGAAACTTACGATGCAAAAGCAAAAATTGGAAGCAAAATTATGATGGTGGAATTTGAGAGCAATAGATATAGACCTAAAGTACCTTCAAGGCGACTGGAAACAGTTTCCAGCACTTTGCATTAAGACAGATTTTTATTGGTCATAAAAAACCACTCTATATCGGTAGATGCGAAACTCATGATATCGAAACACTGCCCAATCATTGGTGAACATGTTGCTGTCAATTTTGTTGCACAATAGGTTACCATAACAACAATATGACATGCTGAAAACACCCTTGCATTTAATTTAAGCTATCATAACTCAAAAACAAGCTCTGTGACACCCATTTTTATTATCGAATCGTGATAAGCATAATAAGATGCAGCTTTTTGCCAAATTTAAAAAATTCTGTGGAGTGAATTCATAAGTTAAGGTAGCTCTGAACCCACTCCACAGAATTTTTTTAAACTTTGCAAAAAGTTGCATCTTGTCATGCTTGTTACAATTTGATAATAAAAATAGGGGTCACCTAGCTTGTTTTTGAGTTATACATGTAAGAGCTTAAGCAACATAAGCAACATATGCATTCTAAGCAACATATGGCAGTCTGCAGCCTTTCCCTTCATCAAGGAAGCACAGAAAGCCGCAAAACTCTAGAACAAAAATTTATTTTTCAAATCAGCGCTCTTAATCCTCACGGTATCAACGAATGCTTTTCATGCAACTAATTTATTCCGTTGTTTTCACGTTACCAGGCACCAGCCAATAGTGTAGCTCCATCTTTCTGTATATAAACCACACACGACCCACAATTCCTTGATTCGCTCCAACAAAGGGCTAATGCTCAAAACGTCAGCTCTCTCGTTAAGGTGGCCAATTCACATTCTATTCCGTCACCGCACTGAGGGCTCACGTGAGATAGCATTGCGCCTGCGCGAACTCAGTGTGTTGCCGCCTTTGGAGCGAACGGACGTTTGGTTTTTCAACACGCTGAGAATTTTGGTTTTAAGCGATAATTCTCTAAAAATGCCCAAGACCTCGGATAAATCTGAGCTTAAGGGCGAGAAAGACAACTTAAAAAGGAAACGTAGTGGCTCTAGAAGCGAACACATTGAAGCAAATGTTAGAATCATCGAAAGAGATGATGGCGCCGATGGTGCCAAAACTGACTCACATGGTTTACAAGAGCTGGCCGCTACGCTGAGACAGGGTTTCACCCAGATGTCTCAAGATTTATCCAAGACTATTGCTGAGTCCTTCAAACAGTTTCAGTCAGACTTTGAAGTACAATATGTTGACACGGAGGAAGAACAGGAGGCAAAATCTGCCGAGAATGACCACGAGGTCAGCGAAGAGCCCCCCCACGAAGAAGAAGCGAGATGACAAAACTACGAGCTTAGAAGAAGCTGTGACAAAGCTGGCTGACTCAGCCGGGGCTCACAAAATGCCTTCTAATGAAGGAAAATTTGAGGTACTTAACAGCTTGAAACAAGAGCTGAAGAAAGAGGAGACGGGCCCAAGTGTAAACACAGAGCTGGCGAATGTAGTGAATGCCATGCTCAAAGAAGGGCTGCCTGAAGAGAAACTTCAGGAAAAGTTGAATAAGTATCCCAGACCAGAGAACTGTGAATTCTTGACAAAAGTACGAGTCAATCAACCAGTATGGGACCACCTTACTCCAACAGTCCGGTCCCAGGATGTTAGACTGCAAAAGGTGCAGACATCCATCTTCGAAGGAATGTGCGCGTTGACAAATATGATCGACAAACTCCTTGAGCACTTGTCGTCACTCCCAGTGGGAAACGAACTTCTTCAAAAGTCAACAGATGCACTTACATTGTTCGCTAATGCAAACAGTGAACTCAATCAAAGACGAAGGGAATTTATTAAACCGGATTTACACGAGGAATACAAACATCTTTGCTCCTCGTCGGTTCCGATCACTGACCAATTGTTTGGCAATGTTTAGGCTCGTGGAAAAACGGCCACAAACATCCTCCGAACTTCAAGAGGAAGAAGGAGGGGAAGTCAAAATGAATCAGACTGCTAACAACGTTGAGGTACGAAATGTGTTAGAGCAATCTATTAAAATTACAGGTGGAAGACTGAAACAATTTACCTCTCAGTGGCAATGCATAACCTCAGATCCTTTCATACTTAATAGTGTGAAAAGTTATAACATTGAGTTTGAAAATGGAGAGCCAATGCAGTTTATGCCACCAAAAGAAATAAATTTTACAAAACCAGAGCAGGAGGTCATTGACAATGAAATTGATACACTGCTGACCAAAGGTGTGATTTCAGAAACCACACATTGCCCTGGTGAATATATTTCTACTATATTCGTACGCCCTAAGAAAGATGGAGGGTTTAGATTAATTCTAAATTTGAAGAATTTGAATGAACATGTGGAGTATCAACATTTTAAGATGGATACCTTACAATCGGCAATAAGGCTTATGACTCCAAACTGTTATATGGCCTCAGTAGACCTGCGTGACGCATACTACTCAGTGCCAATTCACAAAGATGATAAAAAATATCTGAGGTTTTGCTGGAAAGGTAGATTGTTTCAGTTTACATGTCTACCAAATGGTCTGGCTTGTGCACCCCGACTCTTCACAAAAATCCTTAAGCCAGTGTATGCTACGCTGCGCCAGAAGGGTCACCTAAATGTAGGCTATATTGATGACTCTTATTTACAAGGGGAGAGTGTGGAGGACTGCCAAGCCAATATTAATGATACCTGTGACTTATTTTCAACATTGGGTTTTATCCTACATCCTGATAAGTCGGTCTTACAGCCAGTTCAAGTCCTTACATTTCTGGGATTTGTCTTGGATTCAGTTAATATGACTGTCTCCTTAACACAGGAAAAAATCCAGCGCATAAGGGAAAGATGCAAGAAAATGATGGAGCTGGTTGAGCTCCCAATCCAGGAACTAGCTAGCTTTATAGGGCTTTTAGTGTCAAGTTTTCCTGGGATCTTATCTGTATGGACCACTGTATTATAGACAACTTGAGAGGGATAAAACTACAGCCTTAAGACAAAACTATGGCAATTATAATGCTCAAATGAGATTATCCCAAGAAAGCTTTTCAGAGATAAAGTGGTGGTATGATAACATACAGACCAATAACTACCCCATATTATTGCCTAATTCAAAGGTTGATGTAATAATTTACACCGATGCATCAACTAAAGGATGGGGAGCTGTCAAAGAGACAGAGAAAATAGGAGGTAGATGGTCAGAGGAAGAAGCAAAATATCACATTAATTGTCTGGAGCTGTTAGCTGCAATTTTTGGACTTAAGGCATTTTGCAAAAATGAGCAAGGCATTCACGTTAAGATTTACTCTGATAACTCTACAACTGTGAACTATATTAATGCTATGGGAGGTGTACATTCTAGGGAATGTCACACTATTGCTAAAGATATTTGGCAGTGGTGCATAGAAAAACAAATATGGTTAACAGCTGCTCATATCCCAGGGACAAAAAATGTTGAGGCAGATCGGGAATCGCGCGTTTTCTCAGACAACAAGGAATGGATGATAAGATCTGATATTTTCCAACAGATCACAGATATCTGGGGGAGCCCTCCATAGATCTTTTTGCATCCAGACTAAATCATCAGGTTCCATGCTATGTATCCTGGAAACCTGACCCAGGGGCAGCCTTTATTGATGCATTTTCTGTAACATGGGATAAACACTTGTTCTATGCTTTCCCTCCTTTTCAGTTTAATTGCAAGATGCCTACAGAAAATACAAACCGATTGTGCAGAGGGATTGATGATAGTTCCAATGTGGCCAACCCAGAGTTGGTATCCCAAACTTCTTCGCATGTTAGTGGCTGTTCCAAGAGTGTTACCACAACAACGAACTGCCTTACAAATGCCGGGGATGCGACAAGAAGTCCACCCCCTATTCAGGAAAATGGTTCTGATTGCATGCAGATTGTCCGGCAGTCCTATGAGACACAAGGAATTTCTCAAAAGGCAACCTCCATCATCTTACAGTCCTGGAGGAAAGGAACTACAAAGCAATATTCATCTTACATCAAAAGATGGACTACATATTGTCATAAAAAACAGATTGATCCAGTTTCTGCCACCGTCCCCCAGGCACTAGACTTTTTAGTGGAGCTATTTGAGTCAGGCATCGGTTACAGTGGTATTAACACTGCAAGGTCTGCTCTGTCCAGTGTCTTAAAGCCTGTGGACGGGATGACTTTTGGAGCACAAGAGAGTGTTAAGAGGTTCTTAAAAGGAGTTTACGAAGCAAGACCCTCCAACCCAAGATATACTGAGACATGGGATGTGAGCAAGGTTCTGAACTATCTTAAGACAATCTCTATTACAGACTGCTCACTAAAGGACCTGACTTTAAAATTAGTCACTTTAATGTCCTTAGTATCAGCTCAACGGGGGCAGACAATTCACTACTTGTCTTTGGA
>OX393562.1:6259703-6322203 GCA_947652115.1 Blastomussa wellsi
CCAATGAAGTGCATCCAAACTTACGAGCATGTGCAAAATATTCAAACCTCTGTGAAAACTACGGTAAAATCTCTGGGTTTTTCTGCCTAGTTTCTACAGGATTTCAATCCAGACATCTTGTACATCATGCAGTTAGCAGAACTTAACAAAGAAAGTGTTTCAACGACTATGACAGAGGATTTCCACAATGTTTCTGATAGGCATGCTCTTTTAACAGAGTTGGAATTCATTCTTGGTTTAAATTTTAACAAGAATTTTGGATGCTAAGACAACAATGTGAGCTCTAAATCGTTGAAAATGTGGCATGACCTTGGATAGTATCGTATAGTGACTACAGAGAGTTGAAGATTTTGCTTTGCTTCGTTTCTCTTTGGCTTCAACTTGTTTTCATTACAAAGGAGGTCTAGATTCCAGGCATCTACTGTTGCTGCTAAATTGTTCCTCAAACATGTTGTATTAAGTTGAATTCTTCAGTTTCGCTGCCACCAAGACAGGAACAGACGGCTTTTATTATTTCACTCATTGTCCTCCAACAATTTCAGAACTAACGACTTCTTTATTATTTATCGGAAAATGTTTCTTTTTTTCATTTTAGGTGATTTCAGCGCTTGCAAAATATTGGTTTCTAGAAGTGATCTTTACTATCACATTTTGAATTCAACATTGTAGAATCGTGCATCTCACGGCAGTCACGGCTTTTTCCGGCCCTTTTTCCGGCCCTGTTAGGTGAAGGCGTATGGCCCTCAAACTGGGATTTTTTCATATGGTTTTCCAAGGGAAAAGCACACGGGTCCGTACGGGTCATACAGGGTCGTCAAAATAAGGCGGCAAACGGCGCATTTCACCTGCTATTCCGAATACTGCGCCGGCTACTCCGAATGTTAGTAGGTCAGTTCTGAGCGTGATAATAGAGAAATCAAATGGAAATAGCCGCCTATATTTTGGATGGAACCTGCTGCTCAAAAACCTACTGACCTTGGTGATATCACTATGGATGGGATAGAAAATGAGAATACAGCATGAGAAAATACACATTAATTTGCTGATCTACATGTACAAGTAAATTTCCAAATATTTCAAACTTACTTGAAGCCTATTTCTAAAGTAATTCATGGCCATATAACTGCCTTCTGTACTGGGATGGAGGAAATCTGTAGCCGAGCCTTCTCCGTCACCTTGCTCATCTTCAGTCAAAGTAATCAGGGATGGACCATGGTATGCTACTGACTGCACAAACCGATCAATAAACGTCCTTCTGTTAACATCTGCAAGCAAGAAATATGCACACATGTAGCTAACACTAAATCTTCTTAATGGCAAGTTCAAAAATAAATGTTTATAGAGATTTTGTTTATTAAATAAAGGAAATGTTTCCACAAGAATCAATAACATGAGATAAATATATCACAGCTACATTGTAACTAATGATACTAGACTTTGACTCCACAGCTATCAGTTGCTCCAAATTCTGTTTATAACAGGTCAGGAAGACCACCCTTACTAATGAGACCTTCTAATGAGGGCCTTCTAAGACGGTTATTAAACTATTAATAATTATTGGTAAAATGCACAACTTTCCAAAAATGTTACTGTAACAGTTGTTTTTCACTGTTTGTTGAGTCGCTGCTGCATTTTAACAGTGTAATGCACCAATCAGCACAGGTGGACCACCCAATGTTTGAGTTACTCACATTTTTCAGATTCATTGGGGCAAGAATCTGGCACTGATCATGTTGGACTTCAGGATTGCTTTTTTCATTAAATTTTGGAAGGATGAAGCTCAAGCTTGGCACAAGTACGAAGAAATTTGTGCTCTATCAGGGTCTGAAATTAACTTTTTTATGCAGGCGCCAAGTGGCGACTGAACATATTTTTTCAGGTGCCAAAGGAAAAAATCTGGTCACCAAAAAGTGGTTCGGAAAATTTTTGCCTCACAGTGAAACATGAAAACATTTAATTCTGAAAAACGTTTCTTTAAGACTCGCATGTATAACAGGATTAAAATGTCTTGTTGCTTACATTTTAGTTGAAAAAGGAGTTTTCGTTCAAGAGATCACTCTCCTAGTTTGAAGGCTGACCAGTGCAAGCCTCCAATGCAAGAAGCCACATGCGAACAAGCGGCCATATTGCTCAGTCGACCATATTGCTCATGAAACCGCTGAAATGAAAACATGACGGCTGCTAAATGTCGAACAAAATGCGTGGATTACAACGCTTGTGAAGGTCATCTGACAGGAATCTTAACTTTACTTTTTATCACAGTTACTTTCTATGGAAATTAAAAACTTTGACAAGACTTGTAAGGAGTAAGTTTCTTGCTGAAATCAAACATGAAATTTTTCAATTTAATTCCTTGGGCACTCGTTGAAAACATTCACACAACGCTAAAAGTTAGTCGCCTCTTGGTGACTAGTAGCTATGAAATTATGGTCGCCAACACTCAATTTTCAGTTGCATTGGCAACCAGCGAGTTGCAATTTCGGACACTGCAGATGCCGGCGTTTTCGAGGTGAGAATTATGGTTTTAATTAGTGTCAGTGAAATGGTGCCTTAAACGGCTCAGAACGGGCATAAAATAGTACACAAGACAAATTTAACATTTCATCTGAACATTTATTTAACACATAGGATAAACATAGCATTTGGAGCAAATTGCGTCCAACTTACTTATGTTCATCTATATTTCTTTTGTAACCGCCATTGATTGGTGTCACGCAACAAGCTCAAACATCGGGTGGTCCGCCTGTGCTATAATTGTAGATGGTCAAATGAGTCATTAAAAATCAATGAAATGCTGCTAGAAAGCCCAATAAAAAGGTCAAAAAATCCACACAAAAAGACAATAACCACTGTCAAATAACCCGCTTTTGTCCTCACCCCCCGATTTACATGTACGTTCATGTCTCACCTGCAGCGCGCAACTTTTGAAAATTTGATGCAACCGGTAGATTTTTCCACCGGTGACACCACATTTGGCCTTCAATCAAAATAGTGCACGCGAACGTAAGCGCGCGCTATGTTGGCAAAACTTGCGAGGTTAGTATACTCTGCTCGCGTGATGCTGGTACTTTTCTGTTTGTTAGCTAGTCTTTTTAGCAGATTTCTCCAGATAAAAAGCAAGGAAGATTGTCCACAATTAATTATTAGTCTTATTAGATAAGTTAGTTAGTTATGGGGCCAAAAGAATTGGTTTCATCAAGCTTTGAAGAAAATCTAAACAATCGCAATCTTGACACCCGCCATGGCGCGTGCCAAACTGCACACGGCACATGACAATGACGCCAATACGAAAAAAGAAACCAATTCGGCCCCAATTTCGTGGCAAATATCGTCAGCCAGAAGCGATTTCCTGCAAGTGACACAAGTCGCTTGATTTCCAAGTGATTTTGTCTTTTCGCACGCGATTTCAAAACAATCTTTTTCAAATAACTCTACCATGTCTATCGATACAAAGAAAAAACGAGACACTTGGAGCAAGTCTAGTTCCCTCACTATCATTAATGATGAAGATCACTTACATAGCTCAAAAAGTTACAGTTGACCACATGTCTAATATGGAATCTATAAATTCAAGCATTTCAGCTTTTCTTTAGATTTCCTTATCAGTTAAACCCGGTATATTGCTAAATGTACAAGTTCAACAATGTAGTTGACTGTAATTGGGCGTTCAATTCACGATCAGTTACAGCACGAAAAAAAAAACACGTTAAACGAAGCTACTTACTTAGTTATTACTCCGAGCTTCCTTCATATAGTGGCAAGCTTACACACTAAAGAATTATTAAAACAGCACAGACTTAGCTTACCCATCTGACAGAGTTCTTTCAGTCCTGGGCGAGTTTCTGATACAACTGATACAAAAGATTTAAAGAACACAAATGAATACAGTGTAAAGAACTAGTGTAAAGTCTACAGTTCTGATTTATTGCTGCCTGCATTATGTTGGCCAGCAGTTTAGGTAGAGAAATTTCCTTCATGTAACCTTAAGCTGAATGTCTCTCTAGGTCTAGAGAAGGAGTATCAAAATAGCATTGTTTGAACACTCCAGCGTTTTTCTGAGGATGTACCAAAGTGCTTAGCAGTTCTACACTTAAATAAAGCACGACTTTCAAACACTACCACCGAACAAAGCTGAGAGAAAATTTGTTTGAGCGTAAATGACGTACACAGCGTACTATCTCCAAGCCCCTGCGCAAGATCGGTCATCAACAAAAATATCAACTTTGTGGCCAAGGAAGTTAGCGTCTGTTTTGCAATTATCTAAAGCAGTCATAGAAGTGGTTTCCAGTCTACAGACTTGGGATGATGTTAACATAGCTTCCACTCACCATGTCTGGCAAGCTGTTGTCATCCTTTGTTCAGACTAAATCGATCGAGTTAGTTTTGGCGCCCATTGCTGCCCAGGTGAGCTTAGCTCAGCAATTTGACCGAATTTGTTTGCTTGTGATATCAGCTTTGATTGAAAAATTTGAATGGCTCTATATGTAAGCTTAAACTCAGAATAGAAGCAGCTTAACTTCTGTCCAACAGTGGGCAGGGGTTTCAAAACAAGGCGGCAACTGCCGGAGTTCCACCGGTTACTTGACTATTGTGCCACTGGCTACTCTGGTCATAGAAATCTGCTTGTCACAAAAATCTCACTTATAACAGGCGCCTACTCTTTCAGTCAGTGACGCCTACTTCAAAACATTTTGAAACCCCTGCAGTGCACCTATAAGGCACACAAACTCTTCCACCTCATCGCACAGGAACTTTAATTCCTCACTATGATTTAATGTGACTGGTCAATGTGATCAGCAATACGAAAGTTTGACCAGTCAAAACCCTAATCAGCCTGGACATTGTCCAATGATCGGCTGTTATTTTCAGCCCTGAAATTGCAGTAATACATTCAAAGAGGAAAGAGACTGGAACCAAGAGTGTTGCCATAGCGAAATCAAAATAGGCACCATGTGGTATATTTCTTAGGGTGCAATAATGGTGCCAAGTTCCAACTGCAGAGATTATACTTCATTATATGTTTTGACCTCATGCTGTTAATTAAAACTAACCACCTATAATGCTATCAGTTATCTAATTTGCAAAATACAAAAATGCAAAAATATCTGGAATGAAATTAAAGAAGATATCAAAAAAAGGAAAACACAATTCGTCCTCACTTTGAAAGGGTCTTCATCCAAATTTAATAAGCTTAAGTTGAATTTTACTTCATAGGCACTTTTATTAGTGGTTTAAGCCCAACGTCTTGTTCACCAGTTTCTCTGGAGGTAGGACCTTTGGGCTGATCCACTTTATATCTGCACCATCTCCATTAGATAAGGAAAGTCAAAATACCCCTCCCCACAAAAATAAGTTCCAACACGAGGCCCCAACTTTGTTCCAAACCTCCCTAAAAGATGCCTACATAACAATCCCTGAAGATGTTAGCATATGGGGCAAAGGTGGAGTTTCAGGGATGCGTGCCTGATGACTGACATCTGTTTTCCAAGGGTAAATATTTCCTTTTTTGATTTTCTCAAGGTATCACAACTGATTCTTTTGAATGAGGCAGCACAAAGAGATGGCGTTCCATTGCCAGACTTGGTTTCCAGTGCCCAGCACATCAGAGAGGCCATCAAGAGCCTGGTAGTGGCTGGACAGAAGTTGGTAAACGAAACTCCAGACAACGTAAGTTTTGCTAGTGAAAAAATATGGATAATCTTTGTGTTTGATGTAATGTATCACAAACACAAGAGACAGTTTTTAATTATCACATTCTCATACACTGAGAAGAGAGAGTTGAAGATCAACGTGCAGTGGTCAGGAGTATTTTTGACAAACTTGAAGGCGTCTGGAAATTATGTGATTGTTAAATATATCTCGATTGTTAAATATATCTGCTCATGATCAATCAAAATTAAAACTATATGAAGAAATAAAGTCATAGAAATCTATGTTAAGTAAGATCAGATTTCCAAACCATGGTCACAGTTCTGATTTCCTTTGTTAAAACTTGATGAATCAATAATAAAATGAGTTTTACAAAAAAAATCAAAGCTTCAGTCTAAACAGAATTGAACCTACATGTACATGGCCTCGCTCTACGACACACAAGATATTGGTGTGATACAATACTAAATAGCTCACTGACTTGCTTTCTTGCTTGCTTTGTTATTAAAAGCCACAGGCTCACAGAAATGAAAAGTTATTATGCAATGCTGTGCTCTAAGAAAAATTGCAAGGAACCAGAAGGTTCCAAACCATGAGATCCAGGGTTGTCAGCAGTGAGCACTAAAGCTTGTAAGAAAAAAGCAAGTTTATCTGGTCACCCAAAAAAGTTAGTCGTCCGAAGCACCTGGGTACCCTTGGAGCACAGGCCTGATTATGGTTATGTTTGATTAGGTATTCATTCATCTTGGACTTTGAAAAGTTAATGTTTACTAAATTACTAAATAAGGAAACTAGGTTGTTGAATTAATCTTCTGGGTAGTTGGACATTAAACTGTTTTGTTGATTGAATATGTTTAAGTACAGTAATGTTTTTCTTGTTGATGCTTTGTTGAACTGCAGGGCGGCAAATAACAGTTGATCATCAAAATTTGCCAATGTTCAATAAAATTGTAAAATGTGGCTGGACAGAATGTGCGGACAATATTATTTTAATGCAATGTTTTGCCTTGACCCATTATTTAGCAGTACTGTAATTATATAACTTCAGATCACTCTATTGTTTTGTCCAATCAAAATGGTGGCTTAGTCAGACACATACATATACATATTCATGTACTTTCACAGGAAAAAAAATATTTGCAACCCTCGACTGTAAAGATACAAAAGATGAATAAACCGACAAATTAATTTTAACTAATTTTAGGACTTGAAGTCAGGAATGCCATTAGCATGTGATACTGTAACAGATGCAGGAAATTGTCTGTTGATGGCAACTCATCAGCTTAAACAGCAGCCATTCTCCAACAAAGTGAGGTATAACTTGGTTGACTCGGCCAGAAATATTCTTGAAGGAACCATGAAGGTAATAATTAACAATATTTTCATTGGATGAGGTTGAGCAAAGTATCTTGATTTGTCAGTGGCAAGCAGATATGTGATCTGTAATTGATCTGAATTAGTTTTGCACAGTTACCACTTAACAGGAACTTTCAATCATGTGCTTCCTTGTTGAAGTAATACGTACAGATGAAACCATAACTTCACATTCGATAATACATTGTGTACAAGCTACTCTTTATCCTTCTTTCAGACAATGCCAAAATACATTAGTTAAGAGTAATTTTCATTTCCTTCATTGTGTTCCAGCAACTCGGCAATTCATGCCGTCCAGGTCCTCTCTCATCATCAGCACTGCACAGAAACAAGCTGTCATTTCTCCCAGAATTGCACACAGCTATGCATGAGCAGATTATTATCTGCAGCAAAATCACTGTTGCATGAGCATTCCATTATTAGTAGGCAATTATTTGTAGGTCTTGTGTCAGGCTCTGGGCTAATGAAAAGGAGGAGAAAAACAGAATGGAATGATAACTTCCGTTATTTACCATACCTCTACATGGTTAAATAATTGTAAGAAGTTAAGATTTTGAGCTATTAAGCCTGGTTCACACTTGTGAAATAAGCATAAAACAAGTGAATTAAGAAAAAGCATATTAAGCGCAAGAAAGAGAAACATTTTCCTTTTCGTTTGTGCTCATGTTTGTGCTAATTTCACAAGTGTGAACCAGGCTTTATGTAGCATCAATATTGTGGAAAGTGTTGTGTTTATATTTATTGTGGCATAATCAAATAGGGTATTACTGTTTTTCACTAATTGTAATGGACAGAATTGTTAGATTTCGACTTCATTCTGCTAGCCTTCTGCGAGTCTTTCAACTCTCACAGTTTGACCGTAAGACTCACAGTTTGGGATGCAATCTCACCATCTCACAGGTTTGCCTCAATCTCATGGTGAACCAGAAAACCTTGAAATTGACAAAAAAATAATTCCGTAAAGTATATACAGGAATATCGAAAAATCTGTGTTCATAACAAATGTGTGTACCTAAGTGCCAACCGTTTTCCCACGACATGGGAAAACGGAATTCGAACTTTCAGTTTCGTTTTTTGTTTACCTATGCCATCGAAAAAGGGAATTTGAACTTCTATTTTCGTTTTCCATTTTCCTACAACATTGAAAACGGAATTCAAACTTCTAGTTTCGTTTTTCGTTTTCTCAGACTTCGTACAACAGAATTCCAGTTGTCATTTTCATTTTTCATCTTCTGTTTTCGGAAGAGATTTTAAAAACGGAATTTGATCTTCAATTTTCGTTTTTTGTTTTCGTGTTGTTGTCATTGCCGTATTTTGCCAGAACCGGAAGAATGTCGGTGTCACAGTGATATGTGTATCCCCATACTCATATCACTAGTGAGATGTGTATCCCGGTAAGGATAACAAAACATTGAAGTTTGTATCCGCGCCTTCAAATGTTACAAGGAAAACATGGCGGGTGCGAGTGATAGCTCTATTTATCCGGTTCAGGTAAAAGACAGAAGTGACAAAAACAAGGAAATGAAAAACGAAAATTGAAGATCAAATTCCGTTTTTCAATGCCTTACGAAAACAAAAGATGACAAATGCAAGTGACAATTAGAATTCTGTTGTCCAAAGTCGTAGGAAAATGAAAAAAGGAAAATAAAAGTTCAAATTCTATTTTCAATGTAAAAGGAAAACGGGAAACAAAAATGAAATTTCGAATTCCCTTTTCCGATAGCGTAGGTAAATGAATTCCGTTTTCCCAAGTCGTAGGAAAACGGTTGGCACTAAGGTACACGCATTACAACAGCTGATTAATCAAAGTTATTCATCAGAGAAACCTTGGTATAATGTCAGCCTCATTTCAGTGAAACTTCGTTGCACTAAGGTCTCTTGGAAAGCTTAACCTTCGACCACAAAATTAATTTCAAAATGGCTCAGGGTTCCAGTTAAGTTTTTGAGGCAATGTGCCATGCAAAATATCCCGACTGGTCAAATCCCCACAGTTTCCAACAAATCCTGAAAAGTTTTCAAGTTATTTGTCGGGTCAGGAGGCTGACTTAGTCGGGTTTTCGACCTGAAACCCCCCTCTTATCTGGAACAGTAAATTGGCTACTCGTTGTCCAGAACTTGAGAGTGAAACGGAATCACCAAATGACTCTGATACGTCTTTGGAATCTCCGCCATCAAATAATCTGGTTTTTTTTTTATTATTTGACGTATATATTTTTATCAGAAATTTCCAGGTTAGAGGTCTCAGTCTCCAAGTTTTTCTGGGCGTTTTTTCAAAACCTCCAGATTTGCATGTGATGGGGGCTGGAAGGTCTGAAAGCACCATGTTCAGCTCTAATTGGTTGGTTTTCAGTTCTGGTTGGTTTTTCTCTCAGTGGTTTGCTGTAACATAATGTTCAACAGGAGAACCATACGACAGTTATTCCTCGAGGGGAACAACCAAACGGAACAGTGAGGATCGAAATGCACCAATGATCGCAGGTAGCTGTTGAAAACCAAACAATCACATTTGATAATCGTGGACAACCAGTTGGCCTTAATCGCCTGAAAAAGACTGGAAGTATGCAGGTCAAATTGTCATGATTCACATCACAAGAGACTTCACCATGAGATCTCGGAGGATTTTTATCTAAGTTTCTCAGATGAAGGAAAATCTTTTGGTGGATAATAATATAATAATTTATTTCTTATAGAGCGCTATTTACAATGACAGATCAATAGCGCTTTACAATTAATGTCTCTAAATATTAGAATCACGACTAATTCAAATATAATGATATATTACATATAAAATTCGTACCTTAACCACTATTGAAAAGATTGCCCAAAAAGGAAAGTCTTAATTGAATTCTTAAAAGTTTCTACAGATCCAATAGTGCGTAATTGCAATGGGAGTTCATTCCACAGATGCGGGGCAGCCGCTTGAAATGCACGTTCACCCAGGGTTGCCAGCATCTTACCTCTAGGTGGCTCTAATAAAATGCCTGAATTAGATCTAAGATTGTACGTTGACTTGCATTTGATAACTAAAAGATTGCTAATATATACAGGTGCAAGACCGTGAATGGCTTTGAAAGCTAATAATAAAATCTTAAAATGTATACGTGCTAGTACTGGCAGCCAGTGTAACTCATAGAGTACTGGAGTAATATGAGAATACTTCCTGATATCCATAATTGAATTTAAAAGGTTGGAAGGAGAGGGACAAAATAAAAACAATTATTTTTCAAAAACAAAGTTGTCAAACGCTAATAATGATAAGCTTCTATTGCTGTCATCTTGCAGGTCTTGCTTGTTTATGATGAAGCAGAAGTCCGTAAGATTGTGAGAGCAGCCCGCTGGGTTATGGACAGACTTGGTTTAGTTCAAGGTGTTACATCTCCAAGAGGATTGGTTGTGAGTTTTAAGGTACTGAAAGAAAGTGTGTAACTTTTTTCAATAATGCTTTTCTCAGCTTGCCAACTGTTTCCTATGTTATTTGATGATCAAGTTCTAAATTAATACAGCTACAAAACCGTTTGATTTTTTTTTGTTTAAGGGCCTCTAAAATGGTAAAAAATACTCTGTCAGCCCTAAAAAGGTTGCTAAAATATTTGGATAATTCTCATTATACAGAGGACTTTATTGCTGTTCCAATATTTTAACTTCAAAAATGAAGAAGTGGCATAGAGACCAGTGAACAAAAACAAGTTACAGTGTAAATACTGTATTGCTGCCTCACTCAGAATCTGCTGACTTTTGTTCACTCTTCGCTTGGCTGTGTAAGGGTGGCATTTGCTTTTTTCTTTTCTTTTTTTAATTTCAAGTTTTCAAGTCTTTATTTTCTCTTAACAAAAATTAATATTACTTAATTTCTCAGCTTGCATAGCGTAATTATAGCGTCTAAACCATGGAGTCAATTGTATCTATAACTGCATGTAGATCCATAATATTATTAATTTAGAAGACATAGTTACTTAACAAAATTATAAATTATATCTAACAGGGCTTCACAGAGTCTTTGATGCTGTTGGCAAGCTTATGCAACAAGAGGCAAAAGGTATGTGCATCTTAAATTTATTTTAGAAAGCTGCATGTAGCATGTGCCCAAAATAAAGATTCCAGGGCACAGAATGAACTATTTGGTCTTGGTGCCAACTGTCAACCTGATAAAAAGTTCCTTCTTCCTAAATTTCTTCTGGAACCTTTCATCTCTCAGTGTCTCCACATCTAGTCTCTTGGTCGCTTTTGGCCTGTTTCCTCCGGCCAACTTGAGTCTCAGTTTGGCAACAACAAGCTCATGACCATTTTCACTGTCTGCTCCCTGGTAAGTGCAGCGATTTAGCAAGGATCTTCGCCACCATCTACTGACAAGCACATATGATCTAGTTCAGCTCTCAGATGTGTGCCAGCATGACTGGTCTAAGTGTACTTGTTGATCAGCTTGTGTGGGAACAGGCTTCCTCCAGTGACGAGGTTTTTGGAGGCACGTGTCTAAAATGCACTGACCATTGTTGTTCATAGGTCCTGATACAGAATAAGGGCCAATTCAAGAAACAGTTCAAAGCCTTTTCTTGCATTACCCATGCAAGGCCATTGAGCAAATTGCAAATAGCAAATTGGTTGCCAATGACCAGCTACCCTCCTGGAATAGATGAATGACATTTCATTACTTGTTCCTAACTTGCCACCTGACCTCTTGAATACCTGCTATGTCCAGCTGGTATCTGGAGGCTTTGTCACACGACTTTTTTTAGCTGTCCTGTCTGTTGCAGGGTTTTAACATTCCAGATTCATATCTTCTGATTTGCCGAAGCAGCTGCCTTTTCAGGACGGTGTCTTCCTTTCAGCTTTCAACACCAGTCATCATACTGTACATGGTGTACCACAGGGCAGTTGCCTCAACAAGCCATGGTCGGTATTTTTCTTTTTCACGTAACATTATGAGGATTACTATCAGAGCTATGTGCCAAAAATGTGATGACCTCGACAAACAAATTCTATATTATCGTTCTGAACTGTCCAAAACCTGCCCAGCTATTTTAGTACAATCTATTCGCCCCAAAATTCAGGAGTTAAACTCTAAACTTTTTAACCATAATTTACACCAAATTAAGGCCCAAAAACTTCAACAATTAATAGGTCCTCGAATTACTTGTGACTCATCACTTGAAAACCTTAACACCGTGGTTACTATTCCAGAAAATCTTCCGCTCTCCGACTCAGAGAAATCCGTCCTCAGTAAGGGCTTGAATTTTGTTCCTTATATACATATATATCCAAAAAACAGGACGAATTCTCAGTTAAGCTAGACGTTGAAAAATTCCTTCGCCGCGTTCAACTGAAAACCTCTTTCCATGACAAAGAGGATGATTCTAACACCTCGGACAAAGATACTTTCGAGACGCTTCAGACTCGAAAATCGAAGTGGACTCCCCCAGAGGGCCAGTTTGCCTCTTTAGATTCTTTCATTAAAAAATTCCGTCACGACATCAATAAACTTAATTTCAATCGTAACACCAACCTTTCTTTGGAAGAGAGAGCGGCACTAAAATACCTTAGTAAGCGCAAAGACATAATTATCAAAGCGGCCGACAAAGGCGGCGCTTTAGTTGTTTGGCGGGCCGACCTCTACCAAAAAGAAGCTTTGTGGCAACTTTCTGACACCTCTTTTTATGCTAAAGTCAATAAAGATCTCACCTCCACTAACCAACAAATTGTCAAGAGCACTATTAACAACCTTATAGTCAAACAAGAATTGACGGCTACTGCTACCAATCTCATCATTACCACTCCCAGAACCTCGTGTATTTACTTTTTACCTAAAATTCACAAACCTAACAACCTAGGTCGACCTATCGTCTCTGCCTGTAGTTGCCCTACCAAACTCATTTCCAGCTGTTTAGACAAAATTATGGCACCTATTGTGAGATCTTTACCGTCATACATTAAAGACAGTCAACACGCACTTCAAATTTTTCACAATTTCAATATCCTGGGCGAAGACAAACGTATTTTCACTCTGGATATTGCATCTCTTTATTCCTATTGTGCAGGTTGATGACAGCAAAATGTTTGCTGAAGCGAAATACAGTGTAAACAATGCAAAACAGAGGGAATTTCTCTTTATGCCGCATTGAAAATGTTGTAAAACCATAATCTGATTCATGAGTCAGCTTGTGTGTTTGTCGAGATATGAAGCACTTGGGTAGTTTGGAGAACACTCATTCAAGAAGATAGAGTTGTTCTCCACTATCACTAAACTTGCTGGGTGCTTCATGCCTTGAAGAATCTATGCTAATGCTTGAATCAGTTGTTAAGTTTTAGTAGTCATAATTATGATCAATAATGGCAAAAAATGCAATCATTTGTTAACTTTTTACATTTTGAAATTTCACTCACCAGAGTTTACATGTCTTGAAATGGTTGCTTTTATCTGACCTTAAACTGGAATTAATGTGCAGCACAATTAGATTGCGCCCCCTCCTTCGTAAGTGTTCTTCCCGCCAATTAACCTCAACCCCACAATACATGTAGCTCCCATTAATTCCAGCCTAGGTACAATCACAGGTGTTTAACCCTTTCACCACCAGCTATTCTATGCTAAAAGTGCCCAGGACGCCAGCAGGTTTTGCGTTTTTGCCTTAAAATGCGCACGTTTGAAAAAACAGTGTTTTTCACAAAGAAGGATGCATTTTGGTATAAAGCAAACCATATGTCACCTTATTCCTTAGGAAATTGTCTTTAATTTAAGGCAATTTGCAAGCTAATCAGTACAATACTGGCTGAATTACGTTCATCTAAACTTGATGAATTTAAAAAACCGCAATCTAACAGTTTTTCTCTTGCAGGCAGAGGGTAGTCAGGTGCACTTATGTACATAATTCTGCCTTTGAAGTAGAGCTGAACATGCCCTTTTAATTTACCAAGTGTCTTTGTCAAATATCAAAACATAGTCAATAAAATACCATCATTTCCGCACGAATACCCAACGCAACATTCCATGCACTGGTATTATGTATCTTCATATTACGCTCAGTGAAAGAAGTTCACCACATGTACATGGAACATAATTAATAAAACTTATTGAAACCTTATTTACAACAGTGTTATTTAGTTTGACTCTGCTTAGTGTAAATACTTCATTCTTGTTCAAAAAATTGCAACTCTAGAGCCAGTATTGCAACTTTGAATGATAGTCATAAAAACAATTGGAGCCTTCCTTTCCAATGCAAAGGTAAACATTACACTTCAAGCACTTGAAGGTGGTCTTCTTGTCTTTATATGGGCAGTCCCTCTTGCTTGTGCCTTTGTTCATCCTCAGGTATTCCTGTTGTTTCTTTAAACAAACAGCACATCGATGATCATTGCCAGTACCACGACACACAATGTGTTGTCCTACACCATCCATTCTCTCTGGGTACTCATTGGCACTGCGTCGCCTTTTGTTGCTGTTCTCGTGAGTTGATGCATAATCTCCAATTAGCTGAATGCAAAGTTCCTGTTTGAAGCTGAGAAGATCTCTTTTACGGCGGCCTTGAACTTGATGTGGCTGGTGATGGTCTTCGATAACATAGGCATTGTAGACACTCATTTGAAGGAGCTTTACGAACATCCTCATATACCATCTCATTTGTTTCTTAGACTTATTTACAGAAGTCATTTGATCATGTAAATCTACTCCTCCCATAAACTTGTTGTAATCTTTGATGACCTGGGGACATGCTATTTTCAACTGCCTCCACTGTCCACCCTGTCTTACTCTCCTATTGACAGTACCGTCATCACCATTGACATCCTCGTCATCATCATGGTCCCTGCCATCATCCACTCTTGGAGCTGGCCTGGGTTCTGGGGAAGAATGTATGGTGCTCAAAGTAAAAATCTCCTTTCTGTCCTTCCACTTCACTGCCAACATGGTGTTGTTCCAACCAAGCCATGCGATTTCACCCCTCTCTCTAGTGTGCATTCCTTTCAGCTCATTCATTGGGTACCCTTTGCGATTTCTTACTGTTCCACAGGCATACAGACCCATATTAATCATTGCAAGAAAAAGGATTGGGCTGGTGTAAAAATTGTCCATGTATACATGATGATATGATTTCTCCAATCCACGCAAGACATTCAAAACAACTTTGCCAGTCTTTCCAATGTTTCCAACATTCCTATCATCATTGCCAACATAAACTTCTCAAACTCATTAATAATTCATCACGTTAAAACAAAGGAAATCAGAACCGTAACCGTGGTTTGGAAATGTGATCTTAATTAGCATAGATTTTTACGATTTTATTTCTTTGTTTTCACCGTAGTTTTAGTTTCGATTGAGAAGATAGATCAAACACTCGAGACAGTGTTTCATCGGCTATCCAAACACCTCGAAGTTCATTAAAAATACTCTGCTGCGCGTCGTATTTTCAACTCTCTTCTCGGTGTTTGGATATCCCGATGAAACACTGTCGCTCGTGTTTGATCTATTACATCAAACTTCTTACAATATCCATTGACACTGTCACACAACATAAACAATTTAATACCATACTTCACAGGCTTATCAGGCATTCATACCTTTATTTTCAATCGCCCCTTGAAAGGCACCATCCCTTCATCCACTGAAATACTCTCATGACAGTTGTACAATGCAAAAAATTTTTGAGTGATTTTTGTACAGAGGTTACGGATCTTGTAGAGTACATCTCTTGCTTCATCTTCCGTTCTCTCATGTTCAGGATCCACAAAGAAGATATATTTCTTTAGTTGCAAATACCGTTTACGTGAGGAAAAGATCCTTCTAATTCCAGGTGTGTGGAACAAACTTGTTGCCCCGCTAGTAAGAAAGTATCGTTCGTCTCTCGGAACAACAAGTAAGTCATTCGAAATTATCATCATTGCAAAGAATGCCTTGATCTCAGCCGGTGATGTTAGTTTCCAGCCACGGACTTCTTTTTTAGCAGCATTCTTATTTGTGAATTCGGCGATCTCCTGTATCAACTCATCGTCGAAGAAGAGCTTAAAGTATTGCAATGCTGATTGTTGTTGTGGTGCTTCATTGGTAGGGCCGCATTGTAATGAAAAATCTTCCAGTACCTTCTGAAATGGAGTGCGCGTCCAGTTCATTTCTGTCGGTAACTGCAATGGAAACCCTTCGAATTCGTCTTCTTCATCTTCATCTTCGGAGTTAAATATCTCTTGAATTGCAGCTAGCTCATCGTCCGAAAATTCTTCACCACTGCTAGATTCTTCCGAAGGTGCTTCAGAATATTCTTCGTCCGAAGACATTTAAAAATGGCTGCGTACACGGTCAAAACTTCAATTCAAAATAACTCCAAAAGTTCGAGTGAAACCATGCCGTTTTCTCTCGCTAGAATTCTGGGAAAACAATTGAAGAACCCAATTGAAATGGTAATACCCCCCTCTGAAGAAATCTGTCTCGTTTTGAGGCCGATTTGTCCGCCATGTTTATTTCGCCGGTTTTCCGGCGCGTAGTGTTACAGACACTTTTTGGCTTCGCCGGAAAACCGGCGCGTAGTGGTGAAAGGGTTAAAGCTGCCATTGTACTTTGTACTTAAACGTGGCGTGATTTCCCATATTGCAAAACAGCCAATCAAGTTTTAGTCTGCACGTGTCCACTGATTGTCGGCCAATTAGCTGCATGCTATCTTACTTTGCTTACGCATGAGTATTTATACTGCAGTCAATCTTTGCTCCCATATCTGAATTTTCCTGCTTCTCATCTAAAGCAGCTATTTTCCCCCGCACCCTCCGCAGTCGATGCTTTTAAAACTACCTTAAAGTCGCTACTCTCAGGGAATTTCTTTGTTACATAGGCCTCTATTGTGTCGGATGCAATTGTTACTGATAATATTCCATCGATCTTATTAAAAAATCTTATACTATCCTTATTGTAGTAAACCCTTCAGTCCCACACTGAAGCGATGCCTGGGTTGCCTTAGCTTGGGTGAGCAACGGTGGTCACATCCACCTCCCCTCGCTATCATCCCTCCAGGAGCTTGGCATAGGTACACTCCTATGTGCCCCGTGACACCCATCTCACGGTCTTATATTCCACTTGCTGACACTAGCTCCGAGTGCTGGCCTCGCCTGTGGCAGGCAGCTCTCGGGTCCTGGACAACACTTGGCCCCCTACCTTTCTCCCACAAGAAACGTCTTTTATTGTGCGTGACATTAAAGTGAAGTAAGAGTTCATTTAGCAAATTAAATTTTGACATATTAAAAAAAATTCCATTTTCACCACCCACGTAGTTACTAGTAAGCATTGTTACTTCAATCAACATGCCTTGTGATGTGCTGTCAATTCTTTTGTACACAGGAGCTCTGTAATCCCCGCCCGAGAGACAGACTTCTGTCAGCAATGATAACTCTAAAGAAGTCTATAGGATTATTATCAACATCCATGCAGACATACTTGAATGACACAGCCAATCTCCAGGCAAAGGTAAACAATATAACAAAATTAATTGTTAAGTACATCTGAATCCCAATAACTTAAGGTGGTTGAAACCAGTTTCCAGCACTTTCAAAGACTTAGAATTTTATAGGTCATTATAACCACTCTTTATCAGTTGATGCTACAATCGTGGTATCAAAAAAAAAATGCCCAATCATTGGTGAACACGTTGTTATCATTTTCGTGACATAATAGGGTACCATAGAAACTATATGACCTGCTAAAAACACCCTTAATGTTAGCTTTAACTGCTAATAACTCAAAAATGAGCTCAGTGACCCCCATTTTTTTATTATCGAGTTTTGATAAGCATGAGAAGATACAACTTTATGCAAAGCCTAAAAAAATTATGTGGAGGGGGTTCAGAGCCACCTTAACTTTTCTAAAATTTAATGTGGCTCTGAACCCCCTCCACAGAATTTTTTTAAACTGCAAAAAGTTGTATCTTATCATGCTTATGAAAAATGGAGGTCACAGAGCTTGTTTTTGAGTTATTAGCAATTAAAACTAAAATTAAGGGTGTTTTTAGCAGGTCATATTGTTTCTGTGGTAACCTATTATGTCACGAAAATGATAACAACGTGTTCACCAATAATTTGGCAGTTTTTTAATTCCATAATGGTAGCATCAACTGATAAAGAGTGGTTGTAATGAATGTCTTGGATAGTGCTGGAAACTGTTTTGAGCCACCTTAAACCTTTTTCTAACTCAAACTCTTTGTTTGTGTTTTGAACAAAATAAATAAAACCCCTGATGTTGAACCATTCGCATTGTCCTTTAAAGGTTGAAGATACCAGGATTCAACTGTAAAAAAATATGATATATCATTAGTTTTGTATAAGACAGGGGTGTCATTATACAGGTGAACTGTGTTTGTACCATCTCTGGATCTGTGCAGTTCGGTCTAATTTTCAGCTCAATGGATATATGATAAAGATGAAGTGATCATTTGACACTAGCGTGGGACAAAGAAAAACTTCTGAGTGCACAACAGGATGCAAACCCATGACCTCCTAGATTGCCAGTCAGGCGCTCTAACCAAGCGAGAGCTCTTGGCGAGCTAAGGCCATTTACTATTTAGTTAATATATGACATGCATCGTGCATACTGCTAGGATCAGCAGTGTCAAAACAACTTCTGTGATAAATACATACATGGTGTTTTGGTAGTAAATTTTCAGATTACTGGTCGGGTACTCTTACTAACTGAGCTTGTAGCTTAGTTGGTTAGAGCGCTCTACCAGTAATCTGGGACGTCATTGGTTTGAATCCTGTCGGGGACACATAATTTTTCTTTGTCCCATGCTTGTGTCATAACTGCTCATGTTATCTTTAGCAATATCAATGAGGTTTCAATGAGAAAGGAGAGATTTACTACTGACAGTACTGTAGTGACATCTCGATCAGTTCCTTATTGTTATTATCAACTGGCTGATTTTGTTTTAATTACAGGCCAGTCGTGACTATGTGGTTGGTCAAATCATGTTAGCTTGTACTGAAATTATCAAAATAGTA
This sequence comes from Blastomussa wellsi, assembly GCA_947652115.1. NCBI lineage: Eukaryota > Metazoa > Cnidaria > Anthozoa > Scleractinia > Plerogyridae > Blastomussa > Blastomussa wellsi. The sequence continues at coordinate 6,278,685 of OX393562.1, forward strand.
GAAGCCCAAGAAGATCTGGATCAGAGTTTTGATGAGCCTGGTTGCATGGCTGCCACATTGGAAAAGGTTCTGGTACTCACATCTGTAGTCAGGATAATAAGTGTCAGTTTGCTGGTACTCGTGTGTTCAGTCAGGATAAAGAGTGCCAGTTTGCTGGTACTCGTGTGTTCAGTCGGGATAATGAGTGCCAGTTTGCTCGTACTCATGTGTTCAGTCGGGTAGCAAGTGCCAGTTTGCTGGTACTCGTGTGTTCAGTCGGGGTAGCAAGTGCCAGTTTGCTGGTACTCGCGTGTTCAGTCGGGATAAAGAGTGCCAGTTTGCTGGTACTCATTTATTCAGTCGGGGTAACAAGTGCCAGTTTGCTGGTACTCACGTGTTCAGTCGGGGTAACAAGTGCCAGTTTGCTGGTACTCATTTATTCAGTCGGGGTAACAAGTGCCAGTTTGCTGGTACTCGTGTGTTCAGTCGGGGTAACAAGTGCCAGTTTGCTGGTACTCGTGTGTTCAGTCGGGGTAACTAGTACCAGTTTGCTGGTACTCACGTGTTCAGTCGGGGTAACAAGTGCCAGTTTGCTGGTACTCACGTGTTCAGTTGGGTAACAAGTGCCAGTTTTGGCAAATATTTGTTGAAGCACTTCAAGAGTTTCTGGCTTATTTTATCCTGCTGGAAAGTTACATAAAACATAATTGCACGAGCAAATGATTGTGTCTTGCTGCTCCATGGGCTCATTCTTGTTTTGGATGCAGGGATTTTGTCATCAGCTGGTGCTTGTTGCCTTGACTGTGGCAAAAGAACAGAGTTTGCATGTTATTCATTGTGGTGCACATACTGCTATGTGCCTTCAAAACCTGGTATGTGTAGAGTTGACAAGAAATGACATTTTGTAAAAAAACCCTGCTACATTGAAGCACCAAATTTAATAAACCCATTATTCTCTAACTTAATAGTTTTCAAGACAAACTGCCTTTTTTTTACTATCAGTGTCTGCCATGCACTTTGTTAAATCTTCAAAAGCTCTCCCCTCCCTCCCCCCCACATTTAAAAGAATCTTTGATTTGGCAGCTGTCAGGGGCTAGCATCAGTTACTAAAATTGATGTATGCCACAGTAATATCAAACAACGTGGAACAATATTCTGTCAAGTACTATTCTCAATGAAAGGTTTTCATCTTGTTCTTCATTAAATGTAGGGTAAATGCCAAATATCAGCAGTACTAAGCAAGTGAATGTGGGCAAAGTGCAAATAAAGGGGGTAACCATGGCAACCTCCCATGGTTTAGCCCCCCCCCCCCCCCCCAACCCTGGCACTTGTCACACTGAACTCTCAGTGGAGACTAAGTGAACTTACCTGAACACCAGACCTTCCAGAATCCAAGAGGCGGGTGGGAGGGGCAAACCAAAGGCAAAAGTGGCAAAGCTACTTAAAGCAAAACCATGAGGGCAAATCTATGGGGCAAGGACTCAAATATGCATGCACAAGGTGATCACCAACTGGCCAGCAGCAAATCTTCCAGTTACCTCAGTTACATAATTATATTATGTTATTATTCAGATTAGGAAAGAGTCAAGATATAATTATTTTATTGTGGATGCAAGGACAAGTCAACTGTCAAGACATTTATATTTTTGACTTGTATGCACACTGCTGAATAAGATTTCTCTTGATAAGCTTTAGGGTTTAAGGTTCTGTCGTGCTTCCATGAATACAGTGGGGCATGAATTTAGTTAATCAAGTTGGAAGGGTTAAGGACATGTTCCTTGGGGTTGAAACTGCTTGTCATTATTGAAAGCTCAGAAATTGACTCTGTATGGAAGGAGAAATTGACCTTTGTTATACAGTAATTGAACTTTTCAAGTGTTGTTTTTTAATAGGCCCACAAGCAACTGTCTCCTCAAAGTAGATTGGGTGCTGGTAATGACCTCGACTGTTACTTAGATGCTATTGTCGGTAATAGCATGGGTGTGGCCAACAGCTGTGAAGGAGGAAGACGGGAACGAGTTGTACGTGCATGTCAGAGTGTGAGTGTAATATTTTACGCTGTAATAGTCAAATGATGTTTTTCCATTTATTGGTTATAAGAACCTCAAGTTTATTCTGGCAATCAGCACATATACAACAGTGAGGGAATGGATTACCTGTTTAACAAGTTAGAATTTCGAGTTGAATTATGGGTTGGATTTTGGGTTGGATACCACATGTAGTTAGGATTTCAAGTAGGATTTCGAGTTGGATTTTGAGTAAGATTTCGAGTTAGGACTTCGACAGTGGGATTGCACTGTAATTTGTAGAATGCAAAACACGCATTGCAGTTAGTTTTCATCCATGTTTTCTTGTGGTTAGTTTCCTTTCTTTCATGTTTGCTTGTGGTTAGCTTTTCATTGTTGAAAGGGACAGCACTGTATTGTTATTTGGTCGTTTCCTAACTCGAAATCCTACTTGAAACGGTTATCGTAACTTGGGAGGTTGGTCTGTCACAAATAAGCTGTTAACAGATAAGGATGTACATGTCTCTGTCCGCATCATATCCAAGGTATGGGTATTGGCGCTGGGGTGCATGGCACGAAAGGGGTCAACCATCCAAGGGCAACAGCAATACAGTACATTTTTTGTTGCATGTTTTAACACTGCAATTAAAGCAATAACTGCAGTTGCTTGATTATATGTATATCATATCGTTGAAGGTTCTTCAAATGAGAAATGAGCTTGCTGAGCTGCAGAAGACCTTTCTTGCAAACCCTTTGTCACAACGGGCAAGGTGATGTGGCTCTGTTTTTTCTCTTTTTGTTTATTATTTTGTCATACAATTGTCCTTGCATGGAAATAAAAAGGAGCATGTCCTTTGCACGACTCTATCAGAGTCACGTGACATTGTCAATCCCAGAAAAATAATGGTGCCACTTTTGCAGCTGCCAATGTTTAAGTGTGACATTGAAGAAGTAAGGAAGATTTGTAAGAAAACTCTATGCAATCCATACAAACTGTTTTAACCTTTTGCTTCACTGTGAACTATTTTATTTCCTTATAATCATCAGCAGTCTTGACTGACCTTAATTGACTCATTTCACTTCACTCATTCCATTTTTTATCACACCATTTTATAGTTACTGTAATAGAAACAGTCGTATGATAGTATTCTAGAAAGGCCATCAATGTTCATGGCGGACTACTAAGCAGCTGGGGTAGTTGGACCTGCTGGACTGACCGGCCCGACTGGGGAGCCAGGGGAGGCCGGCCTAGCTGGTGAATAGGTGTTGAAGGGTTAAACAAGCTAATCTCACTTGCTATCCTTCTTCTCAACAGACATGAACTTGACCTGGCATCACAGAGGTTATCAGCCGAGCTGAAGAAACTAGACCGTCATGTCTCCACTGCTGTTGTAGATCGCTTCACCACAGTGTTTGCAGATGCTGAGCTCCCAGTACACAACACGATACAAGCAGCCACAGCATCGCTCTTGGTAATATTTCAAACTTGAAAATTCTCTTGAAATTAGACAGCCATCTGTTACAGACAATCTGACCGTGCCTGCCCATTAGCTCAGAGCTTATCCGAGTTTTCAGGATGAGAGTTCAGTACAGGGTTACCCCCCCCCCCTCCCCCCAAGCATTCAATTTGCTGGAATCCATTTATACACCCAGGTGGTGAGAGGCACTTTGAGAGTAAAGTGTCTTGCGTAATAACATAACGCAGTGCCCTGCCTGGGCCAGAACCCAGACCTGATCCCATTCTGGGATCCAGTACACCAACCATTCGGCTACTGTGCCCTAACATTCCACCTTTAAGTTCATTATTTTGTTTTCCCTTACTGAATGCACTACGACACTAAATCTAAAATGGCATGCATGGTATTTGTTACATAACTGTATTATTTTATACTGTAGGACATGAGTGTACAAAGTCAAGAACATGCAATGATGAGGTTGAATGGAAAAGCTGAGGAATTCCAGAAGCATGCTTCAAGGCTAGCAGAAGTAGCTAGACAGTCTGCCGCTATTTCAGCTGATGCGAGACGTAAGTGGTGATTACTCCTGACTCAATATTTATGTAGCTCAAATGATCAGAGACCATCTAGCCAGAGTCTCTGAAATAAGTGTAGCTATACAAATATTGTACTACTAGAAGTTCTCAATGAGAAGTTAAGTGCCGCTGCTAACATTAAACATGCATTGTAGGCTTGCCCAAAAAGGATAAACAAACTGCATACGAGGTACAGAATTAGTACAATTTTGCTAGTACGTACAAGGCAACCTGGATGAAAATAATTCATACTACTCAGTATATCATTTTCAACCCAGTTATGCAAATGTTTCAAGGTTTCATGCAATGCAACCTATGAATTAATGAGACAAAATAAAACTAAAAGATAGACAAAGTACCGGTAACAATTAATTTTATTTATATATGATCATGGCTTTTGCTTTTAGAAGCACATGTCACAACTTTCAATTTCCTTGCTTGGGTACACACATGCATGCATAACCTTTAACAGATGGATACCAACTAATTCAACACACAAAGCCAAATGACCGGACAAGTGAACCATTGTTGTTAAACAAATTGACATTTAAAGACAACAGTAACAACTGTATTGATTTCCTAAGTCAGGTGAAAAACTACACTTTCAATCCATTTGGAGTTGATTTATAAGTTTTCTGTTTTCTTAGAATTAAAAACCTTCCAAAGGCAAAAGGGCTGGTCATCACTTTTACTAACGACCTTGATTTCTCTGTCTGTGCTTGAGTGACATGTAGGGTTATTTCCTCCCATTTTGAATTCCAAAAGGGTGTTTCTTAATTGAATATTTAGAAGGGCAGCTTATTGAGATGCCATTGCACTTTTGAAGACGTTTAGCATCTTGAAGAAAACAGTTGTTTCTTGACTGCCTCTTAAATATCAGATATCTGAACTGTGTTTGAATGGATGGAACCAAAATTCTCAAATGTTTGCAAGAATATGTGGGCTGCCTAGCGTAACATTGAGCCCACTAAGTAAGGATGATTACCATTACTCAGAACTAGCCGGCCAGACTGGTCCATTCATGAAGGGATTTTCATTATTGAGATGTTTTCGAATAGATCAGTCAAGAAACTCTCAAAAGAAAGGCCTGTTCATTTTCAAATATACGAATTCTTACCTGCCAGTTCTAACAAATGAAAAGTGCCCTAATATACAAAATAAGAAAGGGTTTAATCTCGACACAATTATTTGCTTTAACAGCCTTATTTTTTGAAATTCAAATATGCTTTTCAACATTTCCGAGGGTTTAAAATACTGGTTTAAGTTTTTGTGAAGCACAATTGACTTAATCTTGCAGGTAACAGTACTAGACCCCCAAAGCTCGTCCCACACCACTGATCTAATATCCCGTTTTCTGTAACATGAAGTGGCTCAGTGAATATTACAGTTAGTTTTTAGCCTGCTTTATGGGACGCTAGTTGAGTGGTAGGTTAAAACACTTGGATGGAGAGAGAACTGTGAGCCAGGGTAAAGAGCCTCGGTCAACTACGTTAACCAACTAAAGAAAACTACACTTTGCCAGTGCTAAACTCAACATCAATATTATTTGTGACCCTCCATGGGAAAACGTACACTAACGATCATCCGTTAAACGTTAGAAAACTAACGGATAGTTAGCGGATTGCTAACGGTTTTGAAGTCGTTCTAACGCTTTGTACTAACATTCTAACGCTCGGCCCTGACCTTCTAACGGTTTGCGTTAACGCTCTAACGGTTTAACGGAAGATCGTTAGTGTACGTTTTCCCGTGGAGGGTCACATTTTTATTATTAACCAAGAATCCAGTGCATTGCTTGTAAGTCATCAGCACCGTGCTTAACATTACTAATTTTTCTTGTTCATTGACAGGAGTACAAGCTATCAACAACACATCTAGTGATATAGAGAAGCTTGCTCCACAACTGGTGTCTGCAGCTGTAAGAGTACGACAGACTCCCAGGGACACAAGCTGTACAGAGCATCTGGGACAGCTGAGGAGAGACTGGACAGTAAAGCTTCATGCTCTTACATCTCTGGTTGATGACATCACAGACTTCAATGACTTTGTGCTTGTGACTGGTATGTTGTTGTTCATTTCCAGCAGAGAAAGAAAAATGCGGGTCCTAAGAATGGCAGAATGTTTTTGAGCATTGTCATATAGTTACTAATTACGATTCTCACAGTGCAAATTATTCAAAATAGTGAAGAACTGCAAGGACTATTCCATTGTTCTCTTATCTGGATGATCTGATTTCATGCTGTATTTCTCCATTAGAACCAGCTCTTGTGTTTAAAATCCTATAAGCTATAGGTTGTCACTTTATAACATCGACCTACCGGAGGTTTTCTTGTGCAAGATTTTTCATACGTGAGGTATGAATCACATTTACCTTCTATTTTTTAAGGTAAAAAAAATCTCAGCTCAAAAAGTTTCGATCCCAGGACAACGGATTACCAAGCGGGAATCATCCCCACAACACCACCGATACCAGCTGCCAATTAAAATTCCATTTGTTTAGGCTACAAATTGGTAACCCTAATATAAAAGCTAACCCCAAGCAACCTAAAGCTAATTTAGGGGGTAAGTTTCTAAAGAAACTGTGGTGCTGCGTCGGTGGGAAGTATAACAATATAATTTGCTTTTATCAACTGGGTTGATAATGTCAATTGGCCACCATAAAGAGATTCAATTGCTGACGTTTCGAGCGTTAGCCCTTCGTCGGAGCGAATGACGAGGGGCTAACGCTCGAAACGTCAGCTCTTGAATCTCTTTACGGTGGCCAATTGACATTATCAATCCAGTTGATAAAACCAAATTATAAAGCTAATTTAGGCTAACTATAGTGCCATGTAGGCTAACCAAAGTGCTTATTAGGCTAACCGGAGTGCTATGTAGGCCAACCAAAGTGCTTAGTAGGCTAAACGAAGTGCTATGTAGGCTAACTGAAGTGCTTATTAGGCTAACGGGAGTGCTACCCAGGCCCCTGACCTCGGCTAACTGAGTGCTAATAATTATTGTTATACTATGCGGTGTAATTCATCACCAGGTGTCCACCTCTGGTAGCCTTATGTTATATCGTTGTAACCTACGCTATAAGCTATAAGATAGTTTGAAACGGTTGATTGGATTCCCTTTGTTGCATTATAGCCAATCAAATCATGATCACCGATCATGTGTCCCACTTTTTCCAAATGCACCGGCCCAGTCAGCTAAGAGAGACGAGTGGCTCGAGATAAGAATGATTTTGAGCTTTCATTAAATTTAAAGATGAGAACAAAATAATATTTTCATTGTCTATAAATTTTGGGTTGATAAAGTTGTCAAAAAATGAATAAATGATAAATAATCTTTCACGCTTTAGAATTAAACATCCAAGAAGATATTACTTGTTGCCGTGAAGCATTACGGCAGGAAGATATTCACAAGCTCTCCCAGACCTCCCTCAGAATGCTTGGCCGAGCAAGAAGAGTAGCTATGGTTACCAAGAAGGAGATGAATGCGACTGCTGATCCAATGTACAAAGGAAACTTGCAGAAAGCATGTGATCAGCTGGAGTCAGGTACATTCAGTGAACTCTATTAACCAACACCTTTCTAACAGGGCTTGTTTAAAAAGAAACTCGAGTTCCACCTTGCTCTGTGGCTCAAATTGCACTGGGTATAGTAGCTGCATGCTTGTGCATTTTGCGCTTTTTACTGTACATTGTGCATGCTTGTGCAGTGTGCTAGTTCCAGGCCAAGTACTTGCCTGCAGGACCCGTACCATCAGGCAAGCAAACATGAAAAATTACTTGCCAAGCAGGACAAGATATTTGTTAAAAATACCAAATGGCACTTTTCAAGCCCTTTTCTAAGAGAGATAACTGGAGTTGGTCACTGCTATGTCCACAGTTCTCTAAGAAAATGAAAACTTGATACAATGAAATGATCAGTTATGACATGTGTATGCATGGGGCCAAGAAAAACCAGGAGTTCCAAACAGGATTTGAACTCATGGCCTCCCGAATACTGGTTGGGCACTCTAACCAACTGAGCTACGTGACCTCTTGGTGAGCTACTGATGATAACTGATCATTTCATCTTTATCAACCTTGTTCTTGTTTTTTTTTCTTTTTCTTTCTAGTCCTTCCATCTCTTGTTCAGAGTGTAGAAGGAGCATTGGTTAATATGGCAGATATTGCTCAGCATAATAAGCTTGATGAGAATTTTGAACTGCTAAGAGAAAAAGTCCAGATGATAAAATCAGCTTTAAAACGTCCTGCAGGAATCAGCATAGGTTTGTTTTGATTTGTTGTTTTTGCTTGGCTTGATTTCTGCTGCTCCCTCAAGTCAGGTCTTTCTTCCTCCATGGAAGTGCAGGCTCAGTTCCCAAACAGCAACTGGCACTCAAGCCTAAGTCAGGGATCATTATGTTTTGTTCAAGTAACCAGAGGGACATACTAGTTGTTTGTGTGTAAAACAATTGGAATGTTAGAGGGAATAGCTTAATGTGTAACAATAATGAAGATCCATTATTTGTTGTTAACAATTGCATTGCTAAATGGAGGTTGGGTGACAAAGACTTGCAGGAGCTTTCACTGTTGGGTAAGGTAAAGAATCCGATCCGATGAACACGCAGAACGAACAACTTAAGCAGAAGAATCAACAACTCGACAAAGCCTACCAAGATCTAAAGGCAAAATTTGACTTGCCTGAAGAGAAGCTGCAAGAAAACGATGAGCAGCTGCAGCATGCACAGGTAGACTCGGATAAGATGGTGCAGGCGGAGGAGCAGGTGGCTGCCTACCAGAGAAAATTACGCAAGAGGAATGAGCGCATCAAGAACCTGGACAACAGTTCAATAAACGGAACAATGGTGGGGCCCAAGCAGCCATAAACAGTGAACTACAAGTTGCTGCAAAGGTGGATCGCAACTACCTGGCAGAAATTTACCGGCAATACATGGCTGTGTTGTCCGTCATGGTAGAGAAAGGTTGTAGCCTGAACGATGCGTACAGAATGGCGAGAACAGCCCGCAGCACCATCAGAGTCTTTCTGGGCATCGCAGTTCTCTGGACCGTGAGTGAAGTGACATACAACAGCACGACTGAGTGGCTGGTGGACCCGAAGCTGTCAGTGAAGTCGATCAAGTTTCGATACCAGTTTTGATTGGCATAATTTAAAAGGGCCTAGGTACTAGCATCAGTTTTGAAGATTGCGTCCAAGTCGTATTTTTCGTAACTTTTTACAATTCTTGTCCTTGCCATCTCCTTTAATTGTTGCAAAGCAAGTTACCAAAAAAGATATAAAGTATGTTGACTCAATCGTACACAAGGTTACACAATACCTTCAGAGGGCTTCTATTGGCGAAATGTTTTTTAACACTAAATGGAAGATTGCCATAAAATCTAATATTTCCCAAAAAATGAAATTAAAATCTTGAAACCTGTGCAAGTTATTAAGAACAAAGGGGTTTTCAATAAAAGTTAATAAAACTGTAAGGTGTCATAATCCTCATAGCTTTTGAACTCTTATTATGAGGACCGCATTACTGTTTTTCACTTACCACTTTATTTTATTAAGTCACTTCTCGCAAATCAATTCCAAGACATCACCATCGAACTTACACCAAATAAACATGTCTTTGACGACACATCGGTCGTGTGTCGGCCGATGCATTGGTGTGTGATGGTTAAGTGTTGTAGGTTTGTTGGCCGACATGTTGATTGATGCGTTGGCCAACACAGTGGTCGGATTGAATTCGATGTCTTACCCCACTATTGGCAGCCAGCTCCTACAGTAGATAGAGACTGCTTCCATAGCTGGAAAATCCTGGCAACCCAGCCATGAGGCCCCACGCAGAAGGGAAGAAGGGCAACCATGGCACTGAAAAGTAGAACCAAGGGAGGGAAGGGACATGGAGAAGCCCTGAAACTGAGCTACTAGACAGAAACAGTGCTCATTTGAGCTCAGCAAATACGCCTCGACGAATGCATATAGAATATAGGCGCATGTGGACAACAGAAGACTGCTGACCGCAGGAATACCAAGACTACCTCAAAGCATGCACTGGCATGTGCACTTGACTGAACACTGCAAACCACAAGGAAGCACAGACACTTGATGACTGCACTGGCATGTGCACTTGACTGAACACAGCAAACCACAAGGAAGCACAGACACTTGAGGAATGCACTGGCATGTGCACTTGACTGAACACAGCAAACCACAAGGAAGCACAGACACTTGAGGAATGCACTGGCATGTGCACTTGACTGAACACAGCAAACCACAAGGAAGCACAGACACTTGAGGAATGCACTGGCATGTGCACTTGACTGAACACAGCAAACCACAAGGAAGCACAGACACTTGATGACTGCACTGGCATGTGCACTTGACTGAACACAGCAAACCACAAGGAAGCACAGACACTTGAGGAATGCACTGGCATGTGCACTTGACTGAACACAGCAAACCACAAGGAAGCACAGACACTTGACGAATGCACTTGCATGTGCACTTGACTGAACACAGCAAACCGCAAGGAAGCACAGACACTTGACGAATGCACTGACATGCGCACTTGACTGGACACAGCAAACCACAAGGAAGCACAGACACTTGATGAATGCACTTGCATGTGCACTTGACTGAACACAGCAAACCACAAGGAAGCACAGACACTTGACAAATGCACTGACATGCGCACTTGACTGAACACAGCAAACCACAAGGAAGCGTAGACACTTGAGGAATGCACTGGCATGTGCACTTGACTGAACACAGCAAACCACAAGGAAGCACAGACACTTGATGACTGCACTGGCATGTGCACTTGACTGAACACAGCAAACCACAAGGAAGCACAGACACTTGAGGAATGCACTGGCATGTGCACTTGACTGAACACAGCAAACCACAAGGAAGCACAGACACTTGACGAATGCACTTGCATGTGCACTTGACTGAACACAGCAAACCGCAAGGAAGCACAGACACTTGACGAATGCACTGACATGCGCACTTGACTGAACACAGCAAACCACAAGGAAGCACAGACACTTGATGAATGCACTTGCATGTGCACTTGACTGAACACAGCAAACCGCAAGGAAGCACAGATACTTGACGAATGCACTGACATGCGCACTTGACTGAACGCAGCAAACCACAAGGAAGCGCAGACACTTGTCGAATGCACTGGCATCTGCACTTGACTGAACACTGCAAACCATAAGAAAGCGCAGACACTTGACGAATGCACTGGCATCTGCACTTGACTGAACACAGCAAACCACAAGGAAGCACAGGCACTTGACGAATGCACTGGCATGTGCACTTGACTGAACACTGCAAACCACAAGGAAGCACAGACACTTGACGAATGCACTGACATGCGCACTTGACTGAACACAGCAAACCATAAGGAAGTGCAGACACTTGACGAATGCACTGGCATCTGCACTTGACTGAACACAGCAAACCATAAGGAAGTGCAGACACTTGACGAATGCACTGGCATCTGCACTTGACTGAACACAGCAAACCACAAGGAAGCACAGACACTTGACGAATGCACTGGCATGTGCACTTGACTGAACACTGCAAACCACAAGGAAGCACAGACACTTGACGAATGCACTGACATGCGCACTTGACTGAACACTGCAAACCATAAGGAAGTGCAGACACTTTGTGAATGCACTGGCATGTGTGCATCACAAAGCATGGCAGGCCATAGGGGAAAATAGACATTTGGCAAATTCATTGACGCACATGCATAACAGAAACCTACTGACCCTCCAGTTAATACAAATGCTCTTTGCTGTTAACTCCATTAAATTGTATTTGACTGCATTATGTACCACCAGTAGGCAATGAGTACATACAACTATTTTATATTTTAGTGACTGTACTGAACAGTATGTGTGTACTAGAGCTAAATATTCAGGGCTCAAAAAATAATATTACTCTTCTGATGAGCAGTTTTCAAGTTCTTACTCAGTAATAAAATTTACTTGCCCGGATGGCACTTTTTTGAGTCCTGACATTGCGACAGTTTAACATCATTGTATCCAAACTGCAGTAAGGTCCTGCTGTTATACAATGGCTTTCCAGCCTTCTCATTGGCTGTATTTTCCATATTTTTCACTGCAGATTTAACTGATTATGGCAGTGAGGATACTGCTAACAAAGGCGTGGATACAAATGACAACATGCTGGATTTGTTTGAGCTTTTGAGGGCACATCACTCTGCTTCAGGTAAGCATAAAAAAGTGTTCCTTCACCTTTCTAGCACAAATAATTTAAAACGTGCATTTTATTCTTAGAAATACATTACAGTCAGCACAAACAGTCCATCTTGGAAAGGTCATGTGTGGCCTATAGACAGCTTAGCAGGGGCTGACACCATTTGTCTGTGTTATAGATGTGCCTGTCTTTCAGCAGTGTCTGCTAAGAGAGAGAGAGAGAGAGTTGACTGTACATAGAATATAATGAGATTAAAGTGAACTTAACAATAGTTTGGTGAAGGGTAGAAGTTCTGGACTGCATTTTTTGCCAACATGACTATTTCTAGTGTCACTGTTCTCGCTCTTTTGGTCAGCACCAGAAATCACAACTGGTTGGTTCCAGTTTAAAATTGTGCAATTCTTACACAAGTTTGAACTCAAATATGATTGGTTGTTAATGAAAACAAGTACTCTGTCCATGTAAAGGAAAATCAGCTATTGCCAGAGTTGTGTTTCATGGTGCTGACCAAACAGACCAAACAGAGGAACGGAATGTCATCCGGGAATAACAATTGGAAATTGTCTGGCGCTTTTGCTGAAAGTTCAGTTGTCTCGCCTGGTGCTTATACCTTAAAATGAATCTTGTCAAACCCAGACTGAAGTATTAAAATGTTGCTTACACTTCCCAATTGTTGCTGTTGTTTTCTGCAGTGAGTGACACAGTGTCAGTTGGTGAATCAGAGGATTTAGGCGAGCTTGGTAGTGAACCTGGTAAAGTGACACCTTTGGAACCTTCTGTCCTGCATGTGCAAGGAGTAAGTAGATCATCGCAGTGTTAGAAGGGGTACGTGCAATATGTGAACCTGCAAGGCAGCGAATTTTCTCAGCCGGAAATCCCTGATCGCAATAAGATAACTGTAGGCCAATCGGAGTGTTATTTAGGCTAACCAGAGTGCTATTTTGGCTAACTGCTAGGACCGCAGAGTATATTTTGGACTGTATGGCCTAGTTCACGCATATCAACGAGTGCCAAAGGCGCGAGCTTATCAGGGGGGATCCGGGGCATGCTTCCCCGGAAAAGTTTGAAATTTAGAGTTTCTGAAATCACCGGACATGCATTTATTTCTATCAATTCTCAGAACATTTTGTCAAATTTTTATCACCATTCTGTTAGTTTTCTGCACAAAAACGTACATTAAGTACATAATGAAGGGAAGAATCATGGAGTTTATCATGATTTTTGGTCAGAATTAGCTAAATTAAAACTTCTAACGCCTCGCCAATACTGAAATCGTTTCTAAATCACAAGAACAGAAGGGCGAGGCAAAATGTGTTGGCGTAAAATGAAAACATATTTCCGGAAAAATTATTGGTGAGGATATTGCCCACCCAGCCCCATAGCTCTGCAGCCCCTGAACTAATTTGTTTCCATATAATTTGGTTTTATCAACTGGTCAGCTAACATGTTGCTTGTATTTTCAGATCTATGCAGACCCAAAACCCGTCCGCAGCAAGTCGCCACGGGACAGCTCACAGGAAAGATCCCAGTCTAACCGCAGCACTGATTCTGAAGATCTCCTCTTCAACTTCTCGCAAGATGATGACATGGATAGGATCAACAGAAAGGCTCTACTTGGTATGTACAGTTTTCTTTGTACTCACTCGTGAGAGATACTATCAGCACGAGAAGATAAAATTCGTCTCCCCAAGCGGCCATGTCCGCGGATGCTCCGAGTCCACGCCCTGGCTGGGGCACTGCATTGTGTTCTTGGGCAAAACGCTTCACTCTCACTGTCTCTCTCTCCACCCTGGTGTTTAAATGAGAACCGGGGGCAACCCTGCGATGGAATTGCATCTCATCCAGGGGGGAGTAGAAATATTCCTAATCGCTTCTCAAACTCATTAATAATTTAACAAGTTAAAACAAAGAAAATCATAACCGTGAAGGATGTTTGGTTACCCGATCTTAATTAGCATACATTTTGACGATTTCGTTTCTTAGTTTATTCCTTAGATTTTGTTTCGATTGAGAAGATATATCAAACACTAGAGACAGTGGAAACTCTCTTCTCGGTGTTTGGATATCCCGATGAGCACTATCTTGCGTTTGATATGTTACTTCACGCACAGCAGTACGAACGTACTAAATTGTTATCAAAGGTCGGATAGTGTCAAAGAAATGCTGAAGCAATTTGATTGGGACTTTAGAACTGCGCAGGAGGAAAGCAAGGCTAACAAACTGTGTAAATTGCACTATAATCTAGTTGAGAATATCGAGCCAGTCTGCTGGCCGCTCTAGCAAGCGCATGCACAAATTCTTACCAGTCCCGACATCTGAAGCAAATTATCACCGTGCCTGTTTTCGTTTTCCCGAATACAGTCAGGGACTGGAATAACCTACCCCTAAATGTTGTTGAGTCACAATCCGTAAATTCCTTTCGAGCTAAGCTAGAAATGTTTTGATTGTTTGTATGTTATTGTTATTATCAATTATAATATAGATAGGTCAAGATCGAGTCAAGCTGCAGAGATTTGTCGAAGAAGCTTCTAAGTTCGACAGTAGTAGTAGAAGCGAAATGTAGAAAACACTCACCTGCGGCTCGTGTTTTCTACATTTCCCTCGTGTTCTCAAATGCCCGCCGTGTTTTATGACAGTATAATACATGGATTAGGCTTCTTTATTTGTTAATTGATATTATTCCTATATTTTCACGTGTAAGAAAGATATGATTTATGAGGAAAAATCCTCACCCTGGTATTTCGTCATTATTTATATAATGAAAAATAATACTTACAGGAGAAATGTTCAGATTCATTATCCCAAGGAAAAGCAGTTTATAGCATTCGGAAAAATCTTTATAAATGCTCTAAAACATTGGCTTTATATATATTTTTTTCCTTTTGGTAAAGTTGCATCAGTGGGACTTAGTTATATATACGTAAAGGGACGGATTCACGGTTTTGCGCATGTACAAGCTGTAGCGTACGCAAATTAGACTCCATTGTTAAAGAAACAATCGTATGCATGCGAATGACTTTTGCGGGAAAATTACCTTTGAAAATTTCGCAACCATTTGCGAAAACGTGGCAATGTAGGTGTTATTTCGTATTTGAATTGTTTTGTTTGTTCCGACTCTGATGCTCTAATGAAAAACTCGAGTTCAAAAGCGTTTATATACCAGGCTACCATGAGTACATCTTGGAAGAATGATGCAAACGTTTTTCGGAAATGTCAACGGATTTTCACGGCAAATGTGAAACTTTGTGTTTAACATCGAGTTTACTGTTGACCCGTCGAATTTATTGTGGGCACAGGCACGAGTTCACAACTCCAAAGCGATTAGATCATAGAGAATAGAGTGTATTAGGCTTGCACATGCGCCGAACCGTGAAACTGTCCCTTCATTGTTTAAGTATAATATCATTTGAATCTCATCATCTTAATGAATATTATTTGAATCTCATTATCTTAACTTTTTTGTCTCGAATCGTAAAATAGTGTGTTTTTATTCAACTATTTTATTTTCATTCAACTAGTTTATTCTATTGTTTTTCACGTTACCAGGCACCAACCAATAGCGTAGCTCCATCTTTCTGTATATAAACCGCACACGACCTGCAATTCCTCGATTCGCTCCGACGAAGGGCTAACGCTCGAAACGTCAGCTTTCGAATCTCTTTACGGTGGCCAATTCACATTATCAACCCACTTGATAAAACCAAATTATCTTGCTATACTTCCCACCGACGCAGTACCACAGTTTCTTTACAAACTTACCCCTTCTATTTCCAGGGATAGCCGATAGGCACAGGGACGAGGCCCTGCTTTCAGCGGGCATTGTTCGCCCGATTAAACCGTCCCAGACCTCTCGTGCACCAGTCTCCAGACTCCTGAATGCCGTGAAGACAAGAGACTTTGACTTGACTGAGATGGAACTGAAAAAAGTGCAAGCAAGAGCTTCTGCATTGAGGACACTGGCAAGCTCATCTGCGGATAAATCACGGAATTTGGAAAGAGTGAGGTAGGTTCACGATGTGTGGTTAACAATTATTCCACAAGCGCGTGTTGGATATTGTTTTATTGAAAATGCCCATATAATTGCAATATTAGAACTTCCCGGCTATTCTCGCTGCTTTGTACACTTGCCATATATTATTTGTGTTCCATGGTATAATTCATTTAAAACTATTCTCCGAAGTGGAGCCGCTCTGAGGTGGCTAGTGGTGGATATTTACCGAACCTCATTTATTCGATTCAATTATTTACGACAGTTTTATGCGTACTAGTTTTACATGGCAAACTTTTAAGAATTGTCACTTACTGCTCTAAGCTGGTGGTATGATTTGTGAACGCAATTCAAGATTACACCGTTCATTCACCAAGTTTAGCAGTTCCTTCCTCCAACCAATCAAAGAGAAGATGTATCTATTATTTTCAAATTTGTGGACTTATGTGATTTTTCTCGCACTCTGCACTGTTTAGTTCAAGGTTTGTTTCCTTTTTCATGCAGTGTAGTGCTGTGATTTTTGTGAAGATAACGAAAGAATTATTTTACGAAAACGTCTTTGGAGGGGTGGGTGGGGGTAAGTAGGATTCTTAGTTACTTAACAAATAGACGTGAGCTTATTGTGGTACGTCCTGTAATCGACCACGAAATTTCTTCACCACATTGTCAAATTTGGTGTTTTTTAGCATAACAAAACAAAGCCAAAATGATTAAGCGATGACTCACTTCTACGAAAAGTGCGAGCGAACCGGAATTGAAATTTTCAAAAACGATTCGAGACCTACAGAATCATAAACTTCAAATTTCGTAAAGTAACACCAGACCAAAATGTACAAACATAATTTTAACAACTAACCTTTATTCTAATCGGAAATTCTCGAAAATCAGATGAATTAATACAACGTTCAGTCCACTCGTGGTGTCACGGCAGAACACGGCAAAAATAAACGATCTCTTCAACAAGTTTCACGTCAAACTTTGGAGTTTCCCCTTCACAGATTAATTCAATCCCGATCCATATTCATCTTGAAAACGAATTTGATGACCTCCCCTTTAAAGGAGTCCCTTTGGATGCAATTTGTTGCTTATTTCTGAGAACTAACAGCACCAAAACTGTAAACAGTTTGAGCGATTGAATCTGTTTTTGAAAGTTTTAAACGCGCGTGCAACCTGGAACCCAGGCTTTCACTCTATTGTGTTTCGATGAGTATTTATACCGCGAACGTTAGCCAATGAGCGCGCGAGAATTTCTGCAGTTATGGTAAAAAATATAATTGTCAACTTGAAGTGGACATATCTCCAGCAATGGGGAAAATGAAACTTGAATGTTCTCGGGGCAGTAGAAAGTAAAAACATGTCAACGAAAATTTGTGAAAAAAGGAATCAATTACTTCTATTTTGGTTATGAAATGACTTAAAGGACATGTCCAGTCCGTACTGCGCAGTCTCGGAATTTGTTTAGATTTCTGTTCATTCTCGTCCCCAGAGGCCGCGATCCTTTTGGTCAGCACCAAGAATCACGACCTCTGGCCACCCCCAGCTTGTGGGCATGCGCAGAGTACTCGTTCTGTGGTTTTCAGCCAATCAGAATTGTCAGATTCGACAATGAGTCCGTGATTTGCATACTTCCGGTTCTGGAGACGGCCAGAGGTCGTGATTCTTGGTGATGACCAAAAGGATCGCGGCCTCTGGGGACGAGAATGATTTCTGTTTTGAATTCGTTGATATGTTACACTTCGGTAACTGCGTACATGAAGTTTTTGAATCCGCCATTACCGGTCGCTTCGTTTGGGCGTTCTCGATGAGCTGAAACGTCGGTTTGGGATATCGTCGAGGTTCGTCTGCTCTTTATTATTGTTTTGCAAGGATATCGGATTTTATTAATGAAGAAAAAAGGTATGTTTTTACCCGAAATTTTCATTTTGGCTTCTTTACATTCCATCGTGTGCGACTTGATAAACATTGTAGGCGGAGATCACGCAGTACGGACTGGAAATGGCCTTTAAATTGCACCTAACCCCCAAATATAATTGCAGCTGGAAGAAATGTTTATACTACGTTAAGTAAATTGGCGCAAAAATTTATTCATTTGTGACTCCTCAAATGTGGGATTGAATTCGAGAAATATTTGGCTCAAGTCCGCGTCCCCAAGAAACCTAGGGCGAGTAGAGCTGTGACGTAGAAAGGAGAACCGCATGCGACTGCTTCCCGTGTTTTTTACGATTTTCAGTCTCATGTACTCTTTTGTCAGTCGCTTGGCATTCTTTATCTCTCTCAGATCCTCTCAAAACGAATCAATTAACAGTAGTGAATGAGACTGACTAAGCTGTTGTTCTCCTTTCTACGTCATAGCAAATACTAGCCCCAAACCCCCAATTACTCGGAACTGAACCAAGATGGCGGCAATTTTTCGAGCATTTTTTTCAAACTTTAAAAAAATAGTAGATTTGAGCAAATTGAATAATTTGCTTGACTACTTTTTTTTTTCTTAGTCCGTAGAGCACGAAGCGAAAAACTGGCCGCACGAAACCTGGGAGACGCGCCCACGCAGGTTTCGCGCGGACGTTTTTCGCTTCGAACTCGACGGACTAAGAAAAAAGGGACTGTTCGTAGTCTACTACTTTACTACAAAAATTGCGAAAAATTATTCAGTGATAAAAACAAAATTGGGGTTAGGTGCGCTACAAGAGTCTTGTTTTCCGTCTTTCTAGACTCGTTCGTGTCTCTGCGGGAGAAATTGAAAAACTCACGCCACTTATCCTACAAGCCACACGTGATTTTAGGGCCAACCCACGTGATTTGATTACCGTTGAACGCCTGCAGACCATTGGTCGAGAATGGGCATCCAAGGTGCACGTGCTGTCTGGGGCTGTTGATGCTATAGTGATGCCTTGGTCAGCAGCAGCGTCTAAACTGGCTCTAGCTGCTACTTCAGGGGATGCAGAGGAACTGAGAAAACAGGTACGATGTTTTGTTTTTCGCGAGATGGATTCCTCTCCTGACTGCTGAATCAAAGGTAAGAAAAGAAACTTCAGGCTTAGCATTGTCCGGGCCTCACGTTTTGGGAAATGCTGTTGCTAAGTGACCTGACGTCACCTGATGGTACATTGTGAAATCATAATTTTTGTATTACTTACGCTTTTTCACACTGGATAATAATAATCAGAAACTCAAGGGCAGCAATTGCTACTGTGTATTAATGCAGGTCAACAACATGTCGCCATCAATCATTTCCTCGGGTTTTTACATCGTAATGAAATACATTTTTCTCAAGAAGCAAGAGGAGTACATTATGTGCTAGCTATCGTACATATGTACATTTGGAAAGCTTAGTTTTGTTTCCTGTGTCAGTTGCTGCCGGTGTACCATCCTTGGGGGTGGGGGGTGGGGAGTGGGGTGTGCACGGATGTGACTGCACGGATTGTTGGGAAGCAAAAAGCTACTCCCTTCATTGCCCGATTTCATACGGGGGGACTGGTAACGAAATATGCATATTATGGGATTATTCAACACAAGACCCACATAGTCAGATAATGCACACCGAGCATTACAAAATCCGTAAGTTTGGTGTTAATCAGGCCAATATTGAAGGAGATATAGCCATTCAAAAACTTGAAAATTTACTTAGAAATGTATGGATTGCCGGACACTTTTTCCGGACTCCATATATTTCTTAGTAAATTTTGGAGTTTTTGGTTGGCTGTATCTCGTCCGATAATAGACCAATAAGTACCAAACTTGAGGATCTTGTAAAGCTCGGTGTGCTTTTTCTCAGTAGGTAGGTCTCGTTTTGAATAATCCCATAATATACGGACTCGGATCCAGTTGCCCCGGTATGAAATCAGGCAATTAGCTGAGGAAAGAGTGTCTATGCTTTCAGTTATGAAACTTAAAATAAAGTAGTTAAAGACTGGACCACTGTGATCGTAAACATCACAATAAAACTTGCATTCTGCAAAAATCGTAATTTCACGAATCAGCCATGATGGACAAGCTAGAGCAAGTACTACGAGCTCACTAAGTTAACGCCAAAGCAATTATACCAACACCTTGTGTATAATACTTTCTTCAGGTGGACAACATCAACAAACATGTTGTACGCCTCAGGCAGCTGGCTGTGGCAGCGAAAGCTGCTGGAGATGCTGAAGACTACGCAATGGATGCTGGAAATGAAGGTGAAGCGCCTGCGCGTGACCCAGCCTCTCTTCAGCGTGTTGAGCAAGTTCATATGACGTCATTAGACATCGACAGAATGACACCTCAGTTGATTGCAGCTGCCCAGGTAGATGACAACACCTAATTACAGCAAGGATACCAAACGTGTGACCGCTTTTACGTGTAATTCATTTACATTCATTCTGCATGCGGACTATCCAATCAGAGACTGGGGATAGCTGTCCTCAGCTTTTGATTGGATGGACTTGTGCTTGAAAGTGACCACACTTTTACACTCCTTGCTGTTAACGTTTGACTTGCTTGTATCACTTCATCCATGCGCATTTTGTTCTAGGTGTGTATTTCTGGAGACGAGAAAAGCAAAAGTGGAAATCTCGAAATTTCTGTGATCATTTTCTGTTTTTTTTTTTAATTTGAGCTTTTGATTTCTCTGCCCCTGATACACAAGTAAGTTGAGTTAACACTCGCCTCTGCCATTGTAGCTCGAGTGTGTTGGTTCTCTCACCTCAGCACAAAGGGCTTTTCCTGGCTATTCCAGTTTTAGTACAGAAAGAGATAACTACAATATTTTGTGGTTGCGGTATTTTATTTATTTTTGTTGTTATTTACTTGTTTGTTTTCCCTGTAGGCGTTGTCAAGAGATCCGACAGACATAGCAAATGTTGAACGGCTAGAACTTCGCAGAAGGGACTGGGCCTCAAAGGTTCACAGTCTGGTGTTTGCGGTCGATGACGTCACTGTAGGAACATCTGCGCCTGTCGAACAACTGGCATCTGTCGCCTTGGCAGCAGACCAGCATGCTTTGCAAGAAAACTCCCGGATGTTAACGTCATATGCGCGGACCCTGAAAGGAATGGTTGATGCGGCAATAGCGGGGTGGGTAGCTGTCAGGGAGAAAGGGGTTTAGTCCGCTGCAGTCGAACTCGGTAGAGCAGTATTTGTTTACAAATATAATGACCTGCTGCTCCCTGCAGACTGAATTTCGTTAGAGTGAACTTTCTATATAGAAAGTACAATGTCTCTATTAGTCTGACAGCCTTTGAAATTATACACGAAGTCGTTGGTCACCAAGAAGTAAGTCAAACAGGATGTTAATTTGTGCAGAACAAATGTAATGACCTGCCCCCCCCCCCCCCCTGTACACTGGATTTCTTTAAGGCGAGTAAGTACGACGTCTCTATTAGTATCACAGCCTTTGAAATTATACACGAGGTCGTCGATCACCAAGAATTTTTGTAGTCTAACAGGATGTTATTTTGTGCAGAACGTTGCGCAATGTTACAGAGTAAGAAAAGTCCCCGGGAAGGTCGAGGTGAAATCGCCAAACGGGTAATTGCCCTTACAATTTTTGTCGGACATAGAGTAATTGAGGTGGTATTAATCCATTGCACTGGGGGAAAATGAAAACCGGAACTTGAACAAATTCGAACAGAACTTCGCGCAAAAGATTTGAAACAAAGCTTAGCTTTTTGCGATGTATTTATAGTGAAAAAAACATCCCCTTGCTCTACACTCCCTCGTATGCATTAAAACCTGTTATATAAACTGTCGAAATTTGCAAGGATTTCCGCACGAAGAAAAACGGAATTTGAACACACGTAAAATCACGATAATTTCACGTGTGATAATATCGATGACTTCATGTTTGATGCCATATTTCACTGTTTTGCTTCAATCCATTATTATAAAATATTAACGTTACTTTTTTTTCCTCTTCTGTTCAAGTTGCAATGATCCCAAGAAAGTCAGCCTTGCCAAGGCAACCATAAACTCCGTTGAGAAAGTAACCGCTGACCTTCAGGACACGGCTCGCACAGTGTCCGAGATGGCGTTACGAGAACACACAACCCTGGAGCAGAGCTTGTCATACATGGGGGTGGTGGAGAGGATGAATTTGCTTCAGAGGGAATGGGCCACCAAGGTAATGAAAGCTTATTGGTCCTATTAGAGACAGAGCAACTGGTACACAAAGAATCTGTGATTGTTGTTGTCCAATTAGAGTAGCGTGATATTGTCATGTGGGTTTGCTGCTATATTGTCGGTAAAATGAGGACACTTCGTCTTCCATACATCAAGGAATGTTTCTTTAGATGTCGGGGGAGGGTATACATGTATGTAGCATACATAAAGGCTTTACTAGTTAGCCTTGATGCGCTACCAAATTCTCAGAACTAATAATAAAATTTCAGATGGTACACAGTAAGGAGAGTTGGTATTTCAAGCTTTTTACCAGCCTGCAGTCAACCATTTGGAAAAATGTGTATTATTGATTACCTTAACAGCATGTTCCGTAACTACAAGCGGACAATGAAATTAAGTGCTACAAACTGCAAATAGGCGGTGAAAATGGTGTTTATTTAGGGTTGCCACAGGGCGGAAAAAGTCTCGAAATTTTTGTTTTTAGAAGGTCTTGTGAAAAAGTCAGGTAATTTAGTGTCTGGACAGGGTTTTTGGAAAGTTCAGTTACACTATCCAATCATAGTAAAATTCGTACTTAGCTACAACGCGGCCTGAGTAACTGGCGGGAACTGTTTGTTTGAGCGACAGAGCACGCACCGAGAAGAGAACGACAAAGCCCGACAAGAATGGTGAGACGATTACTCGCGGCTCCGCCGATTAATGCGTGCTCGAAATCCCGCCGACTACGCAGGCTAAGCACAATGTTGCCCACACTTCGTTAACACAAGAAGTAATTCCGGAAACGAAACACTATTTCTTTTCTGAAATAGCTCCTTGTTAAACAGAAAAACGAAAATTTAGCCGTCATTAACGTTCTCCAGAGTACTCAGAATTTG
This sequence comes from Blastomussa wellsi, assembly GCA_947652115.1. Lineage (NCBI taxonomy): Eukaryota > Metazoa > Cnidaria > Anthozoa > Scleractinia > Plerogyridae > Blastomussa > Blastomussa wellsi. The sequence goes on from OX393562.1 coordinate 6,301,871, forward strand.
GTCATTTCATGTTGTTGTTTTGCAGAGGACAAGAAAGAAATGTACAAAGAATTATAACGCACGTATGGAGCTGTTGTACTGTTCATTAAATCTTGTTTAGCTACGTTCTTGTTGGCGTTGTTGTCGTGGTTTCCATCTTATTGCGGACGGTGATAAAGAGGTTGCATCCTCTGCTTGAGCCTTCCAGCTTGAGCCTTCCCGCTTGACTGAAATCGGCTAAACGTCGTAGTTTCCAGCTATAATCAGTTAAGATCGGATTTGTTTCTAAATTTCAGGTCCATTTACTGACCGCTCTCGTGGATGATCTAACCGCTGAAGCATCGGTTCCAGTGGATCGGCTCGCGGGCGCAGCGCTTGCTGTTAGTAAAGCAGATCTTGGCGAAAGAGTACAACAGCAAAGCAACTTTGAGATGCAAGCTGACGAACTGAAAGCACGTGTGGCACGCGTCAGAACGAACGCCAGTAAAGCTGTGGAGAACTCTCGGCATGCGAGTAAAGTCAGGACTGTTCGCGTGACTGGTGACTTCATTGATAGACTGACACCACAAGTTATTGCCGCGGCACGTGCTCTGGCAGGTGAGATAAGTTCGTCTTAGTTAGGCTGTTAACAGGGTAATGCGCTTAGCAGTTCGTAAAGGGTTTGCAATGACCATGTACCTGACGCAATAGCCTTTGCTTAACGAGGGTAGCACATAGTCTTTCTAACAAGAAAACGTGTGGCACTCGGATGCCCGATCGATCAAATTGGAAGTTAGAAGTGCCAGTTTTTGTGAAGTTGGGGAAATCGGAGGGCCCAGAGAAAAACTCTCGGAGCAAGGACAAGAGCCAACAACAGACTCAACCCGGGAATCGAACCCAGGCCACATTGGTGGATGGCGAACATTCTCACAACGGCGCCAACCCTGCTCCGCGAAAGTCACATCGAATGTCAGATTGCCGATTGACGCATTGTGTCATTAATTGGTTCATATTTGGTGAGTTTATTTAACGTTTGGCTGTGAACAGCATAATAGTCTACTTCAAACGTATATGTCAATTGATTAGGCAAAGTCTGCGTCGAGCCTAATGGCCCATACCGCCGGAGCTTATCCCGGTTTCCTTAGCATGAAGCGACTGAGAGTATTTCTACTCCCCCCTGGATGGGATGCTAGTCCATCGCAGGGTTACCCCCAGCAGTAAATTCGCCGGTACCCATTTAAACACCTGGGTGAAGAGAGGTGCCGTGAGAGAAAGAGCAAGTGTCTTGCCTAAGAACACAGCGCAGTGACCCGCCTCCCACAATATGTCAATTGATTAACCCGCCTAAAACTATTGAAACATTTCTTTACAGTACGTATCGCGGTTCGCTAATCAAGCGTCAAATCGTGCTTAGTAACGATGCACACTGCCGCATTTGAGAATGACCTTTATAGAACAAATAACATTCGTGAATAACTATATCACTAAGCTGAAGACTTCTTCTTCATTCTCTTCACTTGTATAAGAAATCTGTAAGTTGGATCTCCCTCTCGGCTACGGTCATTGAGTCAACCTCTTCCTGACCATATAGTGAACAGCTTGTTGTCTTTTGCAATAAGCAGAGTAATGGTTCAACTCGTCCCTGTTCCAAAACTTTGGCTGGTTTTATCCCACACAAGGTTGTTCATTACATCGAAGTTTCACTCTACTAATGCGTCAAAACGTGAGCCTCGCAAGTCCCTTATAGCGAGTGATGCTCCATATACCAAGTCAATAATATGCACTATTGTGTCGTTCTATTATGTGAAGTCTACTGTGTTATTGTTATTGCTAAGCCCCATTCTTGTGTTCTTTGTGACGTAATTCGGGACTTGCTATTGACTTATGGCGCTCGACCCCTTATGGCGACTTTTAGGCAGGGAATTACTCATGATTTTGTGGATGTAATTTCAGACAATCCAGACCAGCCCACTGTGGAGCATTTTCAGATGTTGCGGCGTCAGTGGGCGTCCAAAGCACAATTGTTGATGGCTACACTTGATGAACTGCCCGATGCTGACTCCGCAGCTGTACAAGGTAAATAGTAGTATCGTGCATAAATGCGTGAATAAACTGTTCGTGCCTGCACCACGCCTCTCGCGCTGGAAATGCGGACCCAAATTGGTGAAAAGAATGAGGTCGCTAGGAAGCGTCGCTCTCACGCTTTAGCCTAAAGAAAAAAGGCGCTCAGATTATTAAACGATTGATAGTTCAATGAGGAAAACCGCTCTCTAGTTTTCACCAGAACAATGGCTCTCCTCCAAGCTTGTTTCCAGGGTCTCTCATCTTCCGGCCTCCCGCAGCGAGAGGGACCCTGGGAACGAGGTTGGCTCTGCTATTGCTTGTTTCATCCATCTCAAATAAAAACCTTCTCCAAGATTCTTGCGGCCATTGAAAACTACATGATTTAGCCTCCTACGCAGGCGTTATTAGGGAATTGCGTTACCACTCGTCCCCACTAACGCCTGCTTAACCGCGACCAACATTCCTTTCCCATTGTCTCTCGCCAGACAAACTAACCAATCAGCATTGTCTGTAGGCATTCAAAACGATCGTTATAAAATTTCCCGCGAATCCGTTCTTCGCCGGCGCTGTAGGATACAATAATCTGGTGTATTTCGATGGTTGAAACACCAAAATATTATTTATTGTGAATACAAGAGGAAAGCGTGCGAGTCTGATTCTGTCATAAGTTGGAAGGGTTAATATTTTGGGAAAGATGATCTCTCTCCCATGAACACAACAGTGGATCAGAAATATTTATTTCAACGCTATAAAATGCTACAACAGACTTCGCCAACTCGAAAACACAAAGCGGAATTAATTTAGAAATCGTCAAAGAGGTCCACATCCGTGGCATTTACAAGCGAACAAATCGAAGGGATTCACCCCGCTGAATCATTCATTCGACAAACTTGCCACAGAACGATTTAAAACGTCCAGCGCTGCTGGGTTAAAAGGCTGGCTTGACGATATGTTCAACTTCTCCTTTCGATAGTTCATTGGCCCTTTGATTTGAGGCCTCAATTTGCTTAAAATTGGGTTTGAACAACCGACGATAATGAACGGCGCACACACTTGAAATAATATTTTTCCGAACACCAAAATCGCTACGCAGTCGTTTAGAGTCTGAAACGTGGAAACTTTGACCCATAGGCTAGGTTTTCATTTGGCTGAACTTCAGTAATTCGTTGCTGGATTGTACGTCTTTTTGCGGAGCTGTGAGGAAAATATGAAAACTGAAAATCAATGAGACTGTCGAACACACTGAAGGCAAAGCTTGATAACAAACGACTTACCGTAGCCAGTTGATAAATTAAGGAGTGTATCTCTCTTCCCTTCAGTAAATAAGTTTCCCTTCGCAAATTCAGAACTTGCTTTCATCTAAAATGAATTTACCAGAGAAATCTCTGCCTTGGAGCAAAATCAATCGTCCCTGGCATCGCGGCGGGAGAAGCGTGGTGGGGATTTTAGTTGGTAAAATCTGATTGGCTAAGCGGCGGTCAAGGTGAAGGTCGGCTTTCCGGATTTTAGTCGGTAAAATCTGATTGGCGAAGCGGCGGAAAGGAATGTTGGCCTCGGTTAAGCAGACGTTAGCGGGACGAGTGTAACGCAATCCCCTAATAACGGCTGCATAGGAAACTGGCAACGATTCAGCACTAATCTTTGTCTGTTTTCAGATGTTTTTCAGGATTTATTAGGCATACCACATTTGTACGCCTTACAAAGCTTCGAGTCCCTAAACGAAGAAGAGAAAGAAGCTCTCGCGGGATCAATTCGTGTGCCTCCGCCAATAAATCCCCTCCCCTCTCAAGATGATAGTGTACAGCGATCCTCCTCCCCCTCGGGACGTTTTCCACCTGTAGTGTGTCGATCATCAGAGATAAGCTCGTATTTTGATGACATGGCATTAACTAATGTATGTAAGAACCTTTATATTTCTTTAATATCTAAGGCGATATTATGAAGTGGTTTAATAGTCAAACTCTCTTCTCTCCTGGTGTTTTTTTCGAATACTTTTAAATGTTCCTTGATACTGCTGAATTTATAGACAGTGACAGAAGTGCATAATTCTAGAAGTCTACATCTAGTAGGTATCAAGTCGCGTGTTATGTCTTTCGCGAGTAGGCTATTTTTAGAACAAACCTTGCGTGCGAGAAAATGACGTGTGGCCTTTTGCAAGCAAATTTCGTGCGTGTTCTACGTCGCATGTTGTTAACAGTTTGGGGTTTAATTTTGAGGAATAAGCAGTTAGTTTTAAGCTCGAGCCATTTTAGCGGTTGCGGATTAATAGTGCTTACCGATATATTGTTGTTCCGGTGTTTGTATGTTCATAAATTGCATTTGGTCGAAACAGAACTTTTTTTTTCATTTGGTTGCGCGCTTGGTCGCGTTGAATTCTGGCTGCAACTTTTTGTTTCCTATTTTTGTGGGTGTACCGTGCACAAACCCGACAAAAGGTGGCTACAAAGGTTCACGCAACTAACCAATAGAAACGGTGTCATTACGTAATTCAGTCATATTTTTTAATTTTATTTTATTGCGACACAAAAGAAGACTATACATACTGATGTAAAGTTATGAAATAATTCATATTTGAATTGCGGATATAGATAAAACTGAGTGAGAAATGATCATCGCAGTAATTTTCCAACTTAAGCAATTGGAAAGAAGCCTGACAAAATCAGGGCTTCGACGGGATTCGAACCCGTGACATCCGCGATACCGGTGTGATGCTCTACCAACTGAGCTATGAAGTCACATCGGGAGTGAGGACAATTAATTGAGTTCATATTTACCCGTGAGGAGCGAAATGATATAAAGTGTATGAAATAATTCATATTTGAACTGCGGATGTAGATGACAGTGAGAAATGATCGCAATAAATTTCCAGTTTAAGTAATTGGAAAGAAAGAAGAAAGCTTCTTCTACTAACTATGGTAAAAGAGCAGTGCTGAAAGGATTGGTTTTCTCTTTTTGAATAGAGAACTGGTTCCCATGAGAAATCATTTTCATTTTCCGACACCGAAAGTGCTCCAGAGGTCCGTCGTTTGCGAGGGCCTTGGGGATCAGCTAGTGAAACGGACCTCACGAGAAAGGCCCTGGTAGATGAGCTCCATCAACGCTTTTCCTCGTCCCAGTCTCTGGACTGTGCTCGAGTTGCGGGTCGTTCTCCCCGCCATCGGCAAAGAGCCGCGAGTATCTCGGGACTTACTCGCGGTGAGACCGAGTGGAAATCGCCATCAGTTGAGGAACTGAGAGCGAGGAAAAACTCCAAGTCAATTGAGGTAAGTTGAATTCACTGAGAATTATGGCTCCTGCTGAGAGAACATTGGTGCTGGAATCCGGGATAAAATTCTCAGCTGATCCACCGTCCTAAGTATTTTCAACATCTGCAAATCCTCTCGATTTTTCGTGACGTACCTACCAACCCCTCCCCCCTCGTCTAGAACTAGTTAGAATCCTTAAGACTGAAGCGACTCTAAGCAATGCTACTCCCCCTCCCCTGGGTGGGATGCTAGTCTATCACATGTCATCCCTTTGTCCCGCAAAGTGTTACATCGTAGTTAATAATAGAACTCACGAATTACGGTTTGTTTCAGTTCGCTGCAAAACTACTGCAAGACGAAACGGACAAATGGGAGGAAGAGAACAATTCAATCGTCATGGTGGCTAAAGAAATGGCTCAACAAATGCTTCAGATCGCCAAGTTAGCTCGAGGCCGGAACCGAGTTCAGGTATGAGGGGTGGGATGGATACTAATGCATCCCAACAAGGGTAGGGCTGGGTCATTGTACGTTCTTGGTACAGGAAGGTGGGAATAGTTACAAATGGTTACCGTGCATGTATTAGATACGTGTTATGTTTCGTTTTATAGTATTCATTGTCGTTGACGCTATCCTAATCAGTTCTTCTAACGTCTGACGGTCATTTCCCTGCCGCTACTCCACAAAACCAAACCACCAGTTATCGATAAGAATGACGCGAATATCTGACGTTTACTATTACAGTTGCGTAAAGCTTTCTTTTATAATTCGCTCCGACGAAGGGCTAACGCTCGAAACGTCGGTTCTTGAATCTCTTTACGGTGGCCAATTGACATTATCAACCCAGTTGATAAAACCAAATTATATTGTTATACTTCCCACCGACGCAGCACCACAGTTTCTTTAGAAACTTACCCCCTCTATTTCTTTTATAATGTTGTTCTCGTCTTAAACAGAATAAAATGGAAATGATAAATACAGCAAAAGGTATCGCCTCCAACGCCAAGTTTATCCTCAAGTTTGCACGCGTCATTGGTGAACAGTGTGTCGACGAAAGGTAAGGCGCTGAAACGTCTGGCCTCGGCTTTTCTTTCTCTTTAATATTAAAATTTCATTTGAATGCATTTCACATCATTTGGGGTGTTTTCTTGTTCTTTTCTTTAGAAGTAAAAATGACTTGTTGTACTATGCGGAATATCTACCGACCATCAGCACACAGCTCAAAATCATTTCGTCTGTTAAAGCAGCGACTCCATCGGACATTTCGGTACGTTAAGGTGGCTTACCACAGTTTTGAGGGGTAAATGAGCCAATTTTTTAAGTGTTCAGAAATGTTTTACCTTACTCGTATTACTATTTAGTACAGCGTTTTAAATTCCTGAAATGTTGAGGGTAGCTTGTGAGGAAAAAAACGTCATTGAGACTACTAGTTCCCAGTCCCCACCCGACCCTCGTTTTGGCGGGCTTTCATTCAGTCCCAGAAGTCTCGATTCTTGGTGCTCACCGTGAAGATCGCTGCCTCTGGGCACTAAATTGCAACATTTTATAAATGTTACTCTTAAAAAAATAGTTTTGCCGTGCAGGTGTGTCCACTCAAATGTTATTCCCCAGTTTCGTTTCGGTCCAAAGAAAGCTATGTTATGCGAACTCTCCTTTCTTTTGCAGGCGGACACAATGCTCGTAAAAAATGCACAAAATCTTATGCAAGCTGTTGTAAAAACTCTCAAAGCATCCGAGGCCGCTTGTGTGAAGGTAATGTGACTTTTTGACTAAATCGTTATTTGTCATTTCTTTAAAAAGAGTCTTCTTAATCCAAAATGTTTCTTGCTGTTGCATTTCAGGGTCTCCGTCCACCTGGGCAAGATGCCTCTTCCGATCACACCGAAGCCGCTGACCTCGCCTTTCAGTGGAAAACGAAACTTAGAAGGCAGCGTGCAATCGAGGCTCTGACCGCATCACGTGATCAGTTGGGCCTGCGCAGAAGAAAGGAAAACAGCTCCACCCCTTCTTTGGTGGATATTGTGCACGTGTAAAACAGTCTCTCCTTTTACCGTAAAGCGTCGACTACTCGTTGAAGCCGGTCTCTTTGTGTTAGTTATATCTCATGGTTATGGTCAAATTTAAACCAGAAACGAGGTATCCGTCTTGGCGAATATTTTGTCCTCAATATTCTTCTTCGTAGTAATGGGACCGTATATAGACGGCTCGTTTGTAAATGAGACATGTAAATTGATTTGTCAAGAGTGAGCTTACCGTGAAATCAGTTTGTTCCACACCTGTATAGTTCGTTATTGATTCAGTTAAAGCCTTGCTTACTATATGGCTACAGAGCTCATAGATTCTTAATCTATTGGTTTTAGAAAAATTAAAATCAAAATTTAAGCGGTATTCATATAAAACTGTCGTTTGTTTTAAAAATAGATCCCACAAATGATTCTAATAAACGGTTTGATGCTTCTCACATCGGAGAGACTGGTAGGATCCTCAGCACCAGACTGACTGAACACAAACGAGCGACGAGGAACTGTGACGTCAACAGTCACATTTCTGAGCACCGTTGACTTACGAACCACAATAGGGACGTTACGAAACCACGACGGCGACGCCTACGACAACGTCCACAAAAAATACATTTAAATTTTACGTGAGAATCTCGCAACTATTAAGATTTGTTTAGTGTGATTATCAGTATCAGCGCTAATTTCTACTTGGATTTTTGAGCGCTTATTTAATTCAAACTGGAAACATGAAAAAATTGCCGTTGTGGTTCACGTTCTCAACACCACGCAGAATTTAGTCATTTCACGTCGTTGTTTTGCAGAGGACGACAAAGAAATGTACAAAGATGGATAAGGCACGTGCAGGACTATTGTTCTGCTCATTAAATCTTTTGTTTGGCGTCGCCTATCGACTGGAACTCTGCTTACTGTTTGACCTACAGCACTAACTATTTTCAACGACTGACTTTGAAAAGCTGGTTTACTAAATTAGAACAGAATCCACTCAACAGAGGTAAACAACTACCGGCACCGTTCAAGCGCTAAGGGCCTCCACAGACGAGGCGATCAGTTGTCGACAACTATTTTTTATCAACAACCAAAATGGTCGACAACCGAAAAACGTCGTCTGTGAGACGAGTTGTCGACAACTAAATGCGAAAATTGTAAGTTGTCGACAACTAAGCAGTTTCCCTTTTCAAAAGGGAAACTGCTTTAGTTGTCGACAACTAACAGTTGTCGACAGCGACATTTTTTACCATTTTCCCGTTTTTTCCCGTGTGTGGAAATCATTGGTTTAGTTGTCGACAACTATTGCAACTGAGCATGCGTACTAAACGTTAGTTTTCAAGCTCTCGTTGGCCTGACTTAAGACATTGCCAACTAACACCCCGGTGTGTGGAATGCTTGCATCGGGCACAAATAGTTGTCGATAACATTTAGTTGTTGATAAAAAATAGTTGTCGACAACTAATCGTCTCGTCTGTGGAGGCCCTAATTCACGACATGGACACAACAAACAGACCGAATAGAACGACCTAAGTTTACCGACGGATCGAAACCGACCAATCACGACCGACGACATCAAGTACTCGAGCCTTGCATCAGATAACATCGCTACTAAACTGGCCAATCAGTTTTCACGAACCAGACTTATAACAATCGACTGACAAACAACTCGTCACATGACTCTGATGATGACTTCCGCTCAGGCTGTCGAAACGTCAGTCACTGTTACCGACAACAGTCCTTCTCAGGACTGCCCTCACCCGGACGATCAAACTATACGATCGACAGTTTGAGGGATATGGATGGGCTCAGAATCGTCTTCAGCTTTCTATAAATTTATCTGTATAAAGAATAAAATGAACCATGGGGGCAAGCAAACACCGTTGATCTTGCCGCTTTTGGCCGGTCCATGATTGCCTCAGAAATCTGTCAATCATTCGAGTCCAGCACCGAGCATTATTCGCCAATGCTTGAACAAAACAAAAACAACATGGCGGCTTTTAGTGACCAGCAGAGCTATAGAAAAGGGAATTCGCTGTTTGTTATCGTTTATTCGCCGTTAACAATTTTTTTATTTCCTCCACATCCCTGACCATGGTAAATCCACGGCAAATGTATTAAAAATTGATGAAAAGTAATGTGATTGCATAGTTTAATTATTCAAAGTTATGTTTTGCTCATTCTGATTGTGGTCCCCATTCGGCGTGCGCAGCGGGGGTACGGTAAAAGAACAGGCGACAAAAATGCCATGGCCTAACGAGTAATCGAGGTAGGGGGGTTCTCAAAGGCCAAAACATTTAGAGACGTATATGAAGCTAAATTGGAATTTCCAGAGGGGTGGAGAGGGGGTTTAGAAAAAAGTACCTTTCGTGGACCTTTAGAAAGTCTGTTCCTCTAGCAGTGGCTTGCCTACCGAGCGCAGAAAATACATACAGAACAGGCTTGAGAGAAGGGAAATAAGCTCAGTACACATTATCCCCCATGCGCCTTGCTCCTTATTAATTTTAATCTTTGCAAACTGGGACTCATTCTCGACCAGTCTTAGCAAAAACAGTTTTATTCTTCGGTCTTGCGGGGAGGGCTGCGCGGGGCTGCGACCTCCTTGCCCGAAGGTCTCTACCATACCATGTGCTTTCGCTCGAAAAAAATAGACTATTTTCGAAACGTGGGGGGGAGGGGTGTAGCCCCATCCCCCGGCTCATTCGCCTATGACAGTAACAGATTACTTTCCTTGATTCCATTTCCCCTGCAAATGGAAGATCGGTGAAATTGAAAGCCTGATTTATCTACAAGAGTGCAAAAAGCGGTTGAAAAACGGGATCGTTCAAGAAATGGCATACCTTATTGCGACCCTACTCGATCTAGCGATTTTCCCGCGCTACGCACAGACATGCATGTCTATCCACGCAAAGCAAAAAAAAGCGATATGGGGCGAGTCTAGATTCAACTGCATAAAAGAAGAGAATGGATTTTGTGGTTTTCGCTTCTCAGTTTGCCTCTCGACTTTTCAGTCGCTTTGGCAGAGTGCAAGCAGATGGTCCTACGCACGACGGGAAATGTTAAATTATGCAAATGTCATGAAAAACGTGACAGACGGGGGGTGTCAATTCTAAAAAGGCCAGTTTCGGGAGAAAAGCAAAATTCTTATGGGACGGTGAATATTTTGCCGGGAATTGGGAGGCGCAGGAAATTATAAGGAAAATCTGAAGTAACACGGTTTAATTTCGGATTTTTAGAGAATTTTCCAGAAAATGGGACAATATTCCAAATTTTCGGGACGACTTTCATTTACAAATAGTACTGCGCAAATACCGCTTGCTAGAATTATCACCTCCCCCCCCCCCCCCAACTCCCCGTAGGCAAGAATGGGGACCTTACCGCATTCGTGTTTTCCCTTTAGGAAAAGGAAGAGGGCAAAATTAAATTCTCTTTGCTCTCCTTTGAGTCATAAAAGACTGCTCGTCGGCGCCAAGTCTGATTATATATTCAGAACTAATTAGGTTATGTTTATACGCTTTATAAAATGTTCTCGCCGAGAGCGTACCAGTTTTGACGCATCAAAACAGGAATCGTCTCTGGATGTTTAAGATCATAAAATTAACTGAAACTGATGCAATGTGTTCTGAAAGACAAGCAATCTTGTTATACTCCCTAAATACTTTTAATAAAGGACTCAATAGATCAATGTTTTTTCAGTGCCATGGAAAACCATCTGTTTTGTTTAGTCAACAGAACGTCAGAATACAGACGTATATTTTTTTACATTTAAGGCCTTGACTAATACTGTGAATCTATAATTACGTCAAACAAACATACGCAGTTAACTTCCCCTCAAATTAGGAATGAATAGCGGCTGTGAGATGCTGTTCTTTCACGGTGCGGAATATTTCGTGTTTAAACTGCAGTTACGACTCAACACTACTGCTTAATATTATGGTTGTCATCTTTCATTCAGGTAACTTAAATTATTGTTTTCTTAATATTTGAGTTGAAAAATAAGATTTTAATTTCAGCTTAAAATTTATTTATCTATTTTGTTTAAAAATAATTTTTTAGCTAAATCTAAACAGAAACGACTTTCAAACAAATGCAGGGCTAGTTAAACAGCTAGCTCCAGATGAATATTGGAGTTTGCCTTATCGAAATTTGGGCTGGAATTATAGGACGACCATAAAATATATCAGCTTGGCATCAAGACAAAGATCAACTCGGCTAAAGAACTTACATTATGTAGGAGCTTTTTGGAAATCCGCAGCACATCGGTAAAAACATTGCGACTGTTTTCCCGCGTGTTCGCTCTAAGGCCGCTATACCTTATGGGAGGCACAGGCTTCCCAACACTAGTAAGAAATATTTGATAAAAGGTAACAACAGAGCTTGATCAGTTGATGGGTTGATTTCATCCGTTGTACTAGAGGACGCGAAAAGCACGCGACGTCCAACGAGGGTGTTGAAAAATGCCTGCAGTCCAAAGCACATCAACACCGTGTCCTTTCTCAAGGCGCCTCTTTCATTACTTGTAGGTCTGCTGGCTGAGCAGCTCTGACAAGAGTCGGGTCTATAACAACGGGTCTTCTGATGTTGTGAAGCGGGTCGGTACAATCGCTTTCATACATCATGTCATTCTTGATACCGACGTTCAGTGAGTGAGGTAATCATTGTCTCTTGTCGAAACTGTTTTCGCATTTCGCTGATGCTAATTAGTTTTATCTAGAAGAAACTGTAACTTCAACAACAAGGAAATAATTTTCCGATTGTCATTATACAACAAGGAGAAGTGGCTTTTTCAGTCCTTTTTCATGTAGCAAATTGAAATTTGAAACTGGCTTGCCGGCGGCGGGCAAGTCGATCGATAGCTGTCACGAGCTAGGCGTTTTTGTTGTGCCGTTGTAAACAGCATATGTATTGTTTCGTTGAATTATCCCACGAAATGTCGAACTGGTACTGGAGCTGTGTTAGTAACGTCTTTATTTGGGTTTGCTGCAAGGAAAATAATTATAACGTGGTCTATCGAGTGGCAGATGAGGTGATGCTTGAAATACAGTAAGTCACTTAAGCATAATCCAAAAATACCACCGAGTGTAATTGACAAGAATAATGTAGTTTTGCCTGCGGGCGTATCTGCCGTATACAAGGATCACTGTTGGAAGCCAATGCGCATGACCATTATTCGTAGGCAGTTATTTGTGGGTCACTTGGTAGGGTCTGGGCCAATGAAAATGTGGGCAAAAATGATTGGAATGATAATTATTCTGCGATCCATTATATTCCTTCATACGACAGATCGAACCCACAGAAATGACCTGGTTCCCGCCCATTGCGGGACTCAATAGCACAATTAGTAGAGAATCACCTGAGGATGGCCGAGGTCATGGATTCGAACCTCAGATCTTTAAAGCACAAATCTTTTTCAGGCTTCTTTTTAAAACTTGCTTAATTTGTTGGGCTGACGGTGACGTGAGGACAATTTCGAACGATCTGAAAACTATAGCACCCATTCTGAGACTACCCGTTTATTAAATTTTCCGCGGAATTAGTTCCAAATTGCATTGTCAGATAGCACCAATAGTCACTGATTTATACCAATTTTCCTCGATTAAACCTATTTTTGTTGGTAGTCGTTTAATAGTGATTTCAGATGTACGTTAACGTGAGTGCCGGAAATCCATCATTCAGTTTATTTGTTCCCGCTAAATATGTGAAATTTATGAAAAAAATATATATTGAACGAGTGTCTTAAAAACCATTCTGATCTAGTCTCATTAGCCGAGGCGCGTTATCCATTAATAAACGGTCGATGCAATTTTAGCGGCACTAAGAATATTTTCAATCGTCGTCACTTTTTTCACACACGCAGGGGGGGATACAGGATTTTGAAAAGGGGGGTGGATAAGGAACGGACCATTACTCTAGGGGGGAGGCGTGCAGAAATCCCCCTCAAAAAATCATGCAAGCTGTCAACGTGAATGGGGAAAATAAGCCATGGCTTACGAAAAAATCTAGCACAAATGCTACTCCAGGGAAAACGTCGCGCAAGACCAAAAAGCTGAATCCAACCCACACCCCTAAAATATCTGATGGTCCGTCCCTAAAGAGGCAGCATTGGTGTATTTGCTGTTACTGTAGTCACATCGTCATGGCCGGAACCGCAAGATATAGAACTCAATTTGAACGACGAAACAACTTCACTGTTAGTGTGTCTTGTTACGATGTTTCATCTAAATTCAATAAACTAAGAATACCATGCTTACAGCCTGATTATTGACTGAAGAGGGAAGCTGACATCATTCGTCTTGGATGCATTGCATGCCACGTACTTGTCGAACACCTGATCGCAATGGATGCGAACACTATGGCAATGCATCGCATAATAGCATTTTTTTTATTCTAAAACGGGTGGGGGGGGGGGGGGGGGTGGAAATCCACCCAATCCACCTTCCCCCCCTGTATCCGCCCCTGGTTTGGTTACCACAATTGTGGCATCTGCCCTTTAGGAAATGAAAATCAGTTTAGTTGAAACCCACTCTGGTCCGTCCATAAAACTGAACTGAACTACGCGGCGAGGGCAAGAAACATAGAGGCAGTTACCGTTTTTCACCGTTTGTCCCGAAGAAAATAAGGAGGAGGTTTTCAAATAGAACATCAGATTTTAGCACTTCGCACACCCCTTCGACTGGACAATCAACTCGGAAATCCTTCTCATCAGGCGTTGGAACCCAAACAAATATTTTCAGATGCCTTGATGGTAAGATTACCTTCTTTACAAGCTTATTCTTGCATTTATGACAGAGAGAACGAGGAAACCGTGAACACTTTTTATTGTCTTAAAAGGACAACCGAGAATATAGTTGTAAAATTATTTACAAAAAAAACCCGCGTTACTATCCCCCACTTCGCTATCGCCTTTTGTTTGTAAGCTTATAATTATATTCATTTCATCTCGAACTGTTATTCAATGATTTTCATCCTATAACTACATTCCTAACATAAATTGAAGTGTTCACGGTTTTCGTAAACTATTCTCACTGTAAATATTGTTTTCATTCTGCCTACCTTCGTTACTGGATTGGACAAAACATGGACCCCCTCAACGGACCAGATCCATTGACCCCCTTTATGGGCCGGGTCCATGGACCCCATCTTTGGACCGGGTCCATGGACCCCAATTTTTCCTGAACAAAACTGGACGAAACCATAAAACTAAACCATAGAGTGGTACATACAACACTCGAAACAGTCAACAGACGTACACATTGTAGAACACAAAATGAGCTCAGAAGACAAATTGCTCAATAAAATTAATACAAGAAACACATCCTCTAAGACACAGAATGACTCTCTATAAAACAAACTTATAGCTGTCTCAAAGTGGATCTACAGCAGTCTCTGTTGACGCTGGACAAAGACAAATATCTGTGATTAGAAACCACATCTTGCAACAGTACGGGCTTGGCAAAACAAATGTTAAATGCAAGCAATCAACATCTTCATGGAAAATGTCGAACATTGTCCTTCCAAAGCAAACTTAGGGGAGCTAAAACATATCTTGTAAAATAATACAAATGAGCCAAACAAAACCGCACAGACAAAACAAGTTGCAAATTACAGACGTGTCAAACTATGAGGGGTTATCGCTGCCAAAATCCTGATTCAAATTCTGTTATGTAGAACCTGTGTAGTTTATAAATTCTATGCTGAAAACACTAGAATAGACTGCGAGCAGTCTCTCTTTTGCTCCAAAATCCGTAACGAAAGCGAAAATTTGCGAGCGCTATTTTCTAGGGGCGAGCGGCAAATCCGCGAGCCGCGAGTTTCGTGGGCGCCAGCTCACATCAATGTCACCCTGACACTGACGCCCACTTTCGAGTGTAACTAATATGCCAGCCTGCGAGCCGGAGCCTCGAGCCACGAGCCGCGAGCCTCTTTTTGCGAGCCTCCGTTTTTCGCCATAATTTTAGCTTTTTGTTGAAATTTAGATGTAAATTTACCGACAAGCGATCATGTTAAGGAAAAGAAAGTGATCTGCCTACAACAATTGTACCTTGCAATTTCGCTCGTAGATCGCGTGACAAGACACTTCATCAGGTGGGAAAGAAATGAACTCTTGTTTTAGCTTCTTGTGTAACCATTCCGCATGGGTTCCTTAATTAATTTCACTGACTTATTGTTCGAAAACGAAGAAGAAAAAGAAAGAAAAAGAAACAAGCAAATAATCGCCGCATTCAACGGGGCTTAAGTTCGTCGATCAGAATGGAACTGATGCTTCCTTGTGGTATCGGTTTCAGACGAGACAAAAGACTAAGAGACTAAGAGGCAAGTAAATTAGGAAATGAAAGCTAATCTAGAAAAGAATAGAGTGCCAAATTAAACGAAGATCCATATAAACCATGCTGTTTTCTCTTTGCATGAATTCGGCCCTTTCTCACTGAAGATACCACAAGGAAGCACAAGTTCACGTCCGATCACTGAAGTTAAGCCCTGTTGGGCAGGGTTAGTATTGGGATGGGTGGCAGACACGAATATTTAAAATCCCTGTTGTTGGCTCTTTTTCCTTTTTGTCGTCGTAATTTTCAGTGAATATATCAGTGCAGTGAAATTTGAAGTCCTTCCTTTGTCCTTAAGGCTTCTTAATTTACACTTTTTTGTGTAGTAGTTAGACCATTAGGTTCCTCGTGGAACAAAGGGCGGACACTGTACTACGCCAGCGGACTCTGTTTGCGGCTGTTCTTTTTGCCGCATTCCAGGTGATGTTGGCTTGTTTGAGCTCCTCTTCTACTGACCTCCTCCAGGTTTTCACTGGTCTTCCCACCCTCCTTTTGCCTTGCGGATTCCACTCCAGGGCCTGCCTGGTTGTGTCAGATGTTGGCTTCCGCAAAGTGTGGCCGATCCAATTCCATTTGCGCCTGGCGATCTCTTCTGGAACGCATTCTTGCCCTGTTCTTGCCCAAAGTTCCCTGTTGCTGATTTTCTCTGGCCAGTATATCTTTTTGTGTAATCTTCCCAAAACCCGTAATCAAATTAACGATCGTCCAGTTTTGTTGTCGTTTCTTGTTCCTTCTTCGACATTTTGTTGGCCAATAACAATTTAATACAGGGAAAGGATATTATAAAGGATATTAGAAAACGCGAGAAAAAAGTAGACTCGAACTTGACTTGTGACTCGAACTTGACTCGTGTTATGAGGAAACTCGCTCTTCATAAACTATTAAAGTAGGACGGAAGACCGAATGAATATACAGAATGACAAATGAACAAATGTCATCAACATAGGAGCCGCAGGCCTGCCAACCCGATTTTTTCTATAAAGTACTTTTCACGTTACCGGTACTTAATTTGCCGGTAGGAAAAATAAGGGGTCCATGGACCCAGTCCATAGAGGGGGTCCATGGACCCAGTCCATAGAGGGGGTCCATGGACCCAGTCCATAGAGGGGGTCCATGGACCCAGTCCATAGAGGGGGTCCATGTTTTGTCCTCTCACAATCAGTCCAGCTATTTGTATTTCACAGTAACCGCTTCGGTGACTAAAAATGGAAACAGAGCTTTCTTCCACTCTTCCGTTCGATGTTATATCTTAAAATTGATATTTGGTTAATAACAAAGATTTTTTCTGTTACTTAATTATCTAGAAAGAGTTTTGTAGAAACGAACTCCTTACACCATCGCGACTTTGTTTACACATGGGCATGCTTGTAGATCAACAGATAAGAAAATCTCGGAGGCCAAAAGATTTCGGTCCTTCATTTTCGGTTCGTGTTGTACAGTAAACTAGCAGCATTATCGTTCGCAGTCCTTTGCAGTTTTCACGTCTATTTTACAGTATTTTTTGGGGGCCGTAGGTCTTTACAGATCCGATATGCTGTGCCTTTTAAGCATGGTTTTGTCCATGCGTTTCAATGTTGAGATGGTTTAGCCATCTACATTTTGACTTTCGACACTTTGCCTGTTTTCTCCCTGAAACACGTGACGTGGCGGCGCGTGATTCGGGGGGCGGACGGGTTCAAAGTACGGAACTTGATAAAGCGTGGGTTTTGTTGCATTTTATGTGAGCTTTCTGGCTGGTTTCATTTAAAACTGCTACACCGTGTTGACGAGTTCCAATAAGAACGAAACAGCTGTCCACGGTTGCAGCCTTGGTTTATCGGTTTCTGTCGGGTTGTTGTCTCGCATTTTTTCACGTAGTATCAGCCTTGCAGTTATGTTTGTGTTACAGTTTATTTTTGGCTGATTAGGTCTCTTGCAGATCCTACGTAAACTAGCATCATTATCGTTTGCGGTCCTTTGCAGTTTTCACGTCTATTTTATTGAAGCACTTTTTCTCCTTTCTCATTCTTCTTGTAACATGGTCCTGTGACCCAAACCCCTCGCGTCTGATTTGGCTACTACTTATACCGCTGTGCCTTACTACTTTATAGCAATAATATAAATTAAACAGCTTGAAAACTGTTGGGTCCGTAAAGGTACCAAGACGACAGGCATAAACACAACATGCTTTAATACGATCGATTCATACAGCTAGAACCAACGACAACACGAACCACTCTCCCACATCGCTACTGCCGGTCAGCGGTCAGTTAGGACTTCATGTTACTACAAAAACGATTGTAGGGGAGTCTGGGGGTCCTCCCCAGAAAATTTTGAAATCCAGAGGCTCGGAAATGGTATTTTCAACGTTCTCTACGAGACATTTCTTAAAAAAAGACAACCAGGATAAGTGTAAAATGACAGGTACTATCTGTGCTACAGCCATATTTTGGACGTTTTGCAAGCTTTGTACATATTTTTTAGCCTTCCACGATATTTCCCGGCTTTAGTACACCAACCTGGGTCTTGACACAAGCTCCCCGTATATGGAAAAGATGCGCGTAAGGAAGTACGTAAACGCGAAAAGTTTCCGACAGGTTTTGAGCAAGGTTGTAGCTTTGTAAATTCTCGTCGCTAAATGAAGCAAGCAGGATTCAAGCACTTGTTTCATCTGATTGGTTCCCTATATATTCTCAAATAACTACTGAGCATGAATTGAATTAACCTTAACGGAAGTATTTTGTTTGCAAATAACCTCATCTCGGGGGATAATCTGTGGTGAATCGGACTTTTTTCCGTTTCCGTTTTCCTTTTTCTTTAGTATTTACATTTTCCTTTTTTTATTATTTCTTCATACTAACCTTATACTAAAACAGTCCCCCCAGCCCCCCGGCTCCGCACTCCCTGACTCTGCACTTTACTCCTGTGATATAGCCGTTTGGTCCCTTATCACGTGATAATCAACAAGACAACTAACATGTGCCATTTTTCAAGTGTTTATTGTGTTGTCTGCCCGCCAAACCTTTCTATAGAACAATTAATCAAACCAACGTCGCCAGATTATTGTTTTTCCCGCTACGAAAACTGTTAACAAACCATGATCTGGTTCATTAAATAAGTCATGCAACCTTGGAAGTCTTGTTTCCTTGTTTCAAACTAAAAATGGCGAGGTAAATTTTGTTCTAAGACTTAGATCAATTAGCCATGGAACTGAGCATAGTCCACAGAAAAAGATGAATATATGCAATGACCAATCTTCGACAATTTTACTTGGGAAACTTTGACGGTCTTTAGACCTAAAGTGTACGTTGTCCTTAACTTGGACGATTTCTCCTTCCCCTCCTCCAAGTCAAATGTTGGTCCAATGTTGGATGTTTGGCGGCTACAAAAGCACGAGAATTGTCTGTTACGATCCAACATTGACGCAAAATTGAAAAGGGATGTGGGGGAAAAGCACAAATAACGAGAATTGATGCAATCTTCCCAACAGATTTGTCGAGGATCATGTGTAGTACATGGTATCCATCACGATCATACATGTATATGGAGAAAGCGTTTCAAGCTATTGGCACGAGAAGTAAAAAACCAAAGGAAAAATGGGAACAAATTTAAATTTATGAGGTGAGCATAAAATCCACCCACAAAACAACCTATTATAGCACTCTAAATAGTTGCATAATATATTTTTATTACGCGCAAATCGTCGAGTGGAGTTAAAATCCACTGTCTTACAGCGGCTTCCGGAGGACCAGCCTGAACACTGGTGTAAAAATATCTTTCCTTCCCGCTTGAGTAAGTGCATCGGCTGCTGTTAGTAACACCTTGTGGACATCGGTGGATCCCTGAGGTACAACACGGAGTATTTCCATGCCTGACAGCATAAAATGAGTGAGTTTTCTACCAACCGATGACACTCTGAAAGCCTCAAGAGAGAAGGCGTGTTTTCCAACGAGGAACGTGTACCTTTAAAGAAAGTAAACGGAGAAATGAGGAAGTTTCTTTGCTATCGTACATTTTTAAACTGAAACTTCCAAGAACTTTTCTGAGAACACGTGTAAGCATTAAAAGGAACTGATTCAGCTATTTCGAAAGGTCATGTTAGTACATCTCACACTAGTAAGGACCTCAGTAATAGTAATCGCCTATATCTTTGCAAGAGCGGCGATGGTGGAAATAGATTGGTACTTGAAAAACTCTGCCAGTATTGTAATTCCCTTGTATCTCATGAAAATCGATAACTACTGTTTGTTCTCTAATCACTCCGCATTGAAACGAGAACAAATCATTTTCACACTAAATATCATCACACGCAGACAAGAATCAGGAATGAGAATCTCGTTTAATGATATCTACAATATCATTAAAGAGGCTTACATCACAACTGTACGATAATTGTCAAATTTCCTCACGTATAGAAATTTACATTAGAAGGTCTTAGATAAGTATTTCTAATTATTTTAATGGAAAAAACAAAAGAAAATTGACAGAAACATAGTGAGAAGACGCCGTCGAGTGATCTTGAACTGCAAAAGAATGCCTTATATACTCAAACGCGAATAGCCATATACGTACATATACATATATATGTACTGTACCAAAACTATAACAATAGTAACTGTGAATACCGAACATAACGAAAATAGCAATATAAAAAGAGTGCGTTACATAACGTGAGAAAGTTCTTTTTAAAAAATAGGTCCGCAATGCGTACTTAAGGCATTATGCTTAGTTTTATTCAAATGTCAGCAATTGCCACAAGT
>OX393562.1:6324703-6327203 GCA_947652115.1 Blastomussa wellsi
GAAAATAATGCCCGCTTGAGGTCTACAAAAGCTGCTAGTGGATGCCGGAGCCGTTAGGCGAGGGCATTCAGCTGCTTTTCTAGACCTCAAAAGGGCATTATTTCCTTATAGGACATTGGGAAACCCATCTTCTAGTTGGTTTAGAACATAGTAATGGGCCTTAATCACACGGCGGCCATATTGGCCATAGACAATAGATTTCGTACCCCGAGCCTCGAGTTGAAATGTTTGGGAACGAGTTTCCGCGTGGCAAAAAAAAGTTTTCAATCCCTCGGTACTCAACATGGCCGCCGTGTGATTAAAGCACATTCGCAACGCAACGTAAACTACATCCGGGGTACCTGGCTTCTATAGTTTTTGCCCATGTTCTTTTAAAAATAAAGCCCGCTAAGATTCCATGGCGAGCATACAGAGCTATATTCTAAAATCCAGTGGAGCACGCTGATAACGTGAGCAAATCGCTTCGCTATATTTTTTTTCTGGCGCGGCTTTTTTTTTAATGTAAATTTCCACCGGCGAAGTTATAAAACAATTGGTTCATGCTTTCAGCTGCACACCATCGAGTTATGGTGCACGCGGGAAGCTTGGAGAGCACTCAAGAAGCTTGCTCTACAAACTCGAATACGGAATAATGAATACCGAGAAAAAATGAATAATGAATAACTCAGAAAAATATGAAAGGAATAATGAATAAGTGAGATCCAATTATTCCGCTTCAACCCCCGAATATAAAGGTAACGAAACAGAGTTGACGTCCTGATTGGGGCAGAAAGCAGCAGACACACTAGTATTAGGTTAATCATAAGTAAGAAATAAACAACGTTTGCGGGTAATGAACTGATTTGATAAGGTATATAAAACAGCGTAGACAGTTTCCAGTGCTGACATTTCAGGTGCGAGACTCTCACTGTTCCTAGCTCTGACGGAGGACGAGGGCTCGAAACCACATTTCTTGATGTTCTTTACGGTGGCTAATTTACCTTTTGACTTCGTTAATGAAATGAAAAATTGGTTTTCACTTCCCCATCAACACAGCACAAAAAATTATTATCCTTGAGAATATAAAGGACTGCATTTAGCATAAATCATGAAACTGTCTGTCTGCCTAGCTGTCTGTCTGTATGACTGTCTGTGGTATGTCTGTGTAATTGACTGACTGACTGACTGACTGACTGAATGACTGACGGAAGACAAGACCAATGAAGGGAAGGACGAATGGATGGTTGGAAGCAGGATGTCGGATGGATCGACGGACATACGGCCGAAAAGGAGAGAAGGTTGAATAATTGATGGCAGACGGATGGACGGATGGATCCAACCGTCTACGAAAGACATCGTCTCTACGGTATGCTACCCGTTGTATAGCAATAACCATTTATTGTCATGCTTTGTGCAACAAATCACCTCAATGTCTTCCTTGATCTTCACATGTTCTGGATTGTGAGGGTCATAGGCATCTGTCATAGCCCAGGCAGAATCAACAAATATAGCCCCTGGTTTGAGTACACGCAGTATCTCTCTGTACACTTGTTCCGGATCTCGTGCATAGAGAGTAGACTCCAGGGCGTATGCGCCGTCAAACGTGCTGTCGTCAAACTCCATGTGATGAAAGTCTCCCTACGAAAACAAACATTTACTATTGAAACAGAATGCAAATCATGTGCTCTACTTAGAGAATTATTTTAGTTTAAATTGCCCAAGAGAAGTCATCAGCAATGTCAAAAAGTAGGGGCAGCAAGCGCAACATCCATTTTGGTGGAAGCTTTCGCAATCATCGAGATCGAGATTAGCAAATGGACGTGCTCTCTTGTTATAGATCATAATTGTTCTGCAGTGTTGTGTTATGTTGTATTGCCACGGTTGTGTTGTGTTTTCTTTTGTTGTGTTGTGTTGTGTTGTGCTGAGCTGTTCTGGTGTGCTTTGCTACTTTACTCTGCTTTGTTTTAATTTTCTTAACTTTACATTTATTTAATTAATTTAAGATTTGAAAACAACATGATTGTGACTACTTGACCTTGACCCCACTACATTGGTTTTGCATATTGTCTTGTTCAATATGATACTTCACTCGCTTGAGCTGATATTCACATGGGTTCAGGCCAACCACCTGAGCTCCAGAAAACTTGGCGATCTGCAGCATAGGTCCCCCAACACCACAGCCAGCATCCTAAAAACACAGGAAGATATCTGTTTACAAGCATTGTTTTTGTTATTCAAACGTTCAAAGAATTCTTTGCTTCACCAGCCAATAGTTCTATGGTTGGCATATTAATAACAATATGTGACGTCACTGATATCTCTCAGTGCTATACATAAAACACTTAGCGCAGCTGTGAGCACACGTATTCATTTGCCTTGCGTGACCAATGTTCAATGTGCTCATATGAGCACCCTGAACATTGGTCACGCAAGGCAAATGAATACAGTTTTAACCCTCATTTTTATCTCATGGTATGCATAAGCATACCATGAAGGTATTGGTATGGAGCGTATATTCACT
>OX393562.1:6329703-6359703 GCA_947652115.1 Blastomussa wellsi
TTTACTGTGTTTGTTGAATTCATCTATACGTGGAGGAGAGAAGTCAGAGAAGCAAAGACCGCGTTTCACTTCATCTTAACCAGTTTGAATTTGCATGTCAAAGTACTTTGTTTTGTTGCTTGTTATAATAGGTGATATATTGTGCAAATAGCCTGTGATTTCACGCCGTTTTTTATTCTTCCATAGTTGACTACACAGGAATAGCTGAGGAAACAAAAGAGGAATGAAATCAAACATTGTTGTAACAACTTCTCAACAGCTCCCCCATGCCCAAAATTTATACAGTGATCATGGAAAAAATGCAAATGTACCCAGTGGCAGATCCAGACTTCTTCTTTCAAAGGTGGGTTGCCAGGAAATTTCCCAGCCCTTCTGGCCTTAAATTAGAATGGGGGTACAAAAACGTTCAGGCCTTGAGGCCTTCAAATTTTCACCCATAAGGTCTAGGCACCCCTCCCCTGCCCCACCCCTTTTACTAGATCTGCCACTGGAACCATAGGCATTTATTTCATATGCCAAAAATATAATTTTAGCAGTATACTAAAATAATATTATTACAGTGAACCCTTGATATAATGAAGGGCCCAGGGACTGGCATTATGTGTTCGATATAACAAGTTTTCATTAAATCATTGGTCCCCATACATTTTACTATAGCTGAAAATCTAATTTCCGAGCTGCATTCTATTTTGAATAGAGTGTTTTTTGTCTCTTTATTTTTTCCCGATAGGATAATCGCGTCTAAGAAAGACCTAAGTCTGGTGTATTGGGTGGTAAATACCAGCATAGTTCTTAATTCACAAAATATCAGCTAATTCAGAGCTGATTGAGTTATTTTGAGCACTTAAAGGTGGCTCTCTTGGTGCGTCTTTCGCTGATTTCGTGTCTGTTACGTTAATCGGTAAGGACAGCTAAGTGACAGCTGATGAAGAACAAGAGAAACCTTCAGAGAGCCTTCCTTGTCTCGTCTGTTAAAAAGTTTAGAACTTTTTTGGCTTGATTTCATCCAGCTCAGTAGCAGCACTGGAGACGGTTACAATTGCTGATGACAAAAACGCAACTTGTTGCTACACTTCTGGAAATATGAAAGTTCCTCCCTTCAATGTTTACAGAATTTAAATTCAAGACATCTTTGATGATGATAACTTCATCCCGTGACATAAAGTAGACAAATAAAATAAATGATAACAACACAACACACCTGAAACTGCACGCTTTGAAAATGTATGATACATAAAAATATAATTGCACAGTAATGTAAACTGCCTAAACCGGATGAAACATTTGATTGTGAGATAACAACCATTTTGAAGACTGTATAACAGTAATTTTAGAACCGAATATGTGCTTTATTCAAAGAATGCAATGAATAAGAGATTGTTCACTTGTTGCCTAACATAGTGGGACCGGGCCCTATGTCAGGCAAAGAAAAAATTCACTATGTCAGCTAACTTTGGCAATTATCAGAATTAACTGTCAGCAAACTTTTGCCAATTATCGCACTATGACAGCTAACTTCCTTCCTCCAGGCCCTGTGTCATGGAAAGAGAAGAAATTCACCAAAACACGGTAACAGAAACTAAGTCAAAGCCGATGCAGTTAAGATAAAGAGGGGGTAAGTTTCTAAAGAAACTGTGGTGCTGCGTCGGTGGGAAGTATAACAATATAATTTGGTTTTATCAACTGGGTTGATAATGTCAATTGGCCACCGTAAAAAGATTAAAGAGCTGAAGTTTCAAGCGTTAGCCCTTCGTCGGAGCAAATGCTCCGACAAAGGGCTAACGCTCAATAATCCCCCAAAGGGGCTCAATAATCCCCTAAAGGGGCTCAATAATCCCCAAAAGGGGCTCAATAATCCCCCAAAGGGGCTCAAAAATCCCCAAAACAGGGCACAATAATTACCTTAAAGGGCTTTTGTTTCTCCATATGGGGCTGATAAAACTTTAAAATATGTCTCTGCAACTCTATGGCGCCGAGCCACACATCGATCGACAACTTGAAAGCATCTGTTAAAGAAATTTATTCGGCCAGGTTGGCCCGTATTTCGAAAGCTGTGGCATATCGAGACAACACCCTTTAAGAAATTCATGACAAAGTTAAGAAAATGAAAAAAGCACAGTCACGTACCTCACTTTCCGACCTCCATAGTAAAACCCAAAGAGACACGGAGACAAAAACCCAAATGTCCTTCGTTCACGAAGCGTCCCTTGCCTTCTTTCCCACGTAATCGTTGACGCAATTGTCGACTCATTTCCTCAAATTCTATTGGTTACGAATGTTGTCTTGAATTCGTGATTTTCTCGCAACCAATGGTAAGGGTTACGATAATTCACGATTGAGTGACGACATTCATCGTGGTTCACGACAGATTCACGAGAAATGGTAACGCTTTAGCTGTCCCTCATGTACGCGATCACAAAATGGACTTGCATTGAAAACCCCACTCAAACCTCTATAAAAAGTTTTCACACTTGCACTATATGAAGTAGTGATCGAAATTTCTACAGCTCTGCATAGTGTCTGTATTTGCATATGCAAATAGAAAACACAAAAACCGTTTTAACTAGTT
This sequence comes from Blastomussa wellsi, assembly GCA_947652115.1. Lineage (NCBI taxonomy): Eukaryota > Metazoa > Cnidaria > Anthozoa > Scleractinia > Plerogyridae > Blastomussa > Blastomussa wellsi. Next base: position 6,332,273 of record OX393562.1, read on the forward strand.
CATCTCAGCATTCCACCATACCATGAGGTCGCTCTAAGAGCCTTTGATTAGATGTCATGTCACCTCTGGAGGGTTCATGGCTATTTGGACGATGTTTTTCCCTGCGCGACGAAACGGTTCAAGGTGCAAACTGTCCAAAATACGCTTCACCTGGCCAAGGAAAGATTGCTCATAATGTGCCCAGTCAACCGTTCCTGCGGATATTCGTATATATTTTAGAAGCAATTGAGTGTCTACGAAGTTAACCATAAACATCCATACAAAACACTTATTTACAAGAGTAACTCGTTTGACCACGAACATGTGAAAATCATAATATTTAACTGCGGGTTAAATATAAAGAATGAAGATGTGAGTAATCGTTTCAGCACTAATTAATCAGTAATGAAAATAAAGCAGGGATACATGATTTTCATACATGCAGAGTGTTTATAGCTGCGGCAATTATTTATTACTTGAAGAGTAACTTGTATTAGACTTTACTTTAAGAGCTAAGTTGGTTTCCAATTTGAAATCGTTTCTGACGTCCATGTGTGGGGTGATTGCAATCAGCCAATGAAACAACGCCACATTTTATACATGAGCAGCTCAGACATTTGCATGCTCTGACTCACGACTTCCCTGGTTTTCTTTTTATCGGGAAATTTCATTGTTTTTTTTTAAATAGATAGACTTCATGCAAGTCACTCATCAATGGGACTGTGTAATATCTTTGATTCTCTCACCAGAAGTTTCATTCCAGGCCCAGCCTTTACAGTCCTCGCTATTTCTCGCTCGTAGGCTACAATACACTCCTGCATCGAGCTACTTGTGCTCAAGACGGGTGCAAAATGAAATGACCTTCCGTATCCATACTCGTAAAAGTCTGTAACAAGCGTGTAGAAGTTGTCAGAAATATCTCTGACTTCTTGAATTCGCTCCTTCCTGTTAGCTTCTCTTTCCGACTCGTCTTTGCCCCGCTCGAACTGTTTGACATATCTTGTAACATTATCAAGAACAAAATCATGCCCGTACGCGGTACGGTTATAATTCATCAAGCTAGCGTGGTCTGCATTTTCAACGTTATCTTTCTCGCTGTTAGACATTATTTAAAAGCTGCAATGCGAAGAGTTAACACCCTGAAAGCCTACAGGTAACAGAACGACCTGCCACACTGAAGTGCAAAAACCGCCTGCTGTTATTTCACGTGACATAGAGTGTTGATCGTCACGCAAATTACCCAAGCGAAACATACGGAAAATTTCCGAAATCGCAATTCATCGGCATGCATATATAACAAAGAAACTTCGGGTCGGTAACGTATGCCATCAGTTTTACCACCACTGATACCTGAATTAAGTTGAGATCGAATTTGAATGGAGGGTTTAGTTGGAAAATGTTGCGTATGAAGGTGTGCATGAAATGTAGACAGTGTCACTGTGCACCCTTATTTAAGTCTTAAATACACGGTTCAACATCTTTCAACATTTGTTGATCAACAAATGTTTAACATCGTTGCGACTTGAGTAGTATAGCCTGAGGAAAATGAATAACACCTGATCATCGCCGTTAGTTTCCAATTTCGAAAACCCCCTGGCGCACGAAACTCGCTTCACGAGCTTCGCGCGATTCCAGGTATTATTCATTTTCCTCAGGCTATACTACTCAAGGACACCCCTTGGCCCAACGGCGAAAAACAGCAAGTTTGCACATCGCTTCCTTTTGTTTGCACATTGCTTCCTTTTGTTTACAGTCGCTTCCTATCGCTGAAGTCGAGATTTCGAAACGTCGAAAGACTCAGCTCCGACAAGTCGGAGCGAGTGGCACACGGACGAATTCTAGTCTTCAGCAAAGAGGAAGCAAAGATGCAAACAAAAGGAAGCAAAGATACAAACAACAGCGCCGGGAGCTTTCGAAACGGGAAACAAACGGTGGCCGGGTGTGCGTTTTCCACCGGACAGGCGAGGAAGGCCAACCCCCTGGCCGGTCGGTTCGCACAATTAGAAAGAAGCGACACCATGAATACAATGGTGCGCGGAGCAAACAACTGCGTGTGGTTGATGCGAAATCGGAAAGACAACTGCGGCAAACGGTGTGTCGGAGAATATTGCGGGCAGCACAACTTTCAGCTAAGAAGAGGAATGCAAAAGCCCGCACCATGCCGCAGCTGCGGCGTTGGAGTTTTGTGTGATTACCGTTCATGTCTTGCTTGCGGCGGGAACAAGCTAAGACAGCGGTTTCTTCGCAAACAAAAAAGCGCGGAGAAAAATTTTGAACGTGTTTTGCACGAGCTGATGTCAACCAGTTATGAGAGCGGAAAAAAATTACGACAACCGAATTTCAGCTTCCAAATTTTGCACAAGCAGCAGCCACACAACAAGCAGCAGCCACACAAGCAGCAGCCAGACAACACACAAGCAGCAGCCATAGGAGAGCGCATTTTTTTTTTCGCAACCAAATTTTCGGCAACTTTTTCTTGTCACAAACCAGACATCCGCTGTTTCTGCTGTTGCAGGCCTTGCAGCCGCTGTTTTCTGTTGTTGCAGGCCTTGCAGTCGTTGTTTTCTGCTGTTGCAGGTCTTGCAGCCGCTGTTTTCTGTTTTTTCTGCAGGCCTTGCAGCCGCTGTTTTCTGCTGTTGCTGGCCTTACAGCCGCTGTTTTCTGCGGGCGCATTTTTTCTTTTTTAAACAGCGAAATTTTCGACCACTTTTTCCTTGCCACAAACCAGACATCCGCTGTTTTCTGCTGTTGCAGGCCTTGCAGCCGCTGTTTCTGCAGGCCTTGAAGCCGCTGTTTTCTGCTGTTGCAGGCCTTGCATCCGCTGTTTCTGCTGTTGCAGGCCTTGCATCCGCTGTTTTCTGCTGTTGCAGGCCTTGCAGCCGCTGTTTTCTGCTGTTGCAGGCCATGGCCGCTGTTTCTCCGGGCGCATGTTTTCTTTTTCGCAACCAAATTTTCGACCACTTTTTCCTTGCCACAAACCAGACATCCACTGTTTTCTGCTGTTGCAGGCCTTGCAGCCGCTGTTTTCTGTTGTTTCTGCAGGCCTTGCAGCCGCTGTTTTCTGCTGTTACAGGCTTTGCAGCCGCTGTTTTCTGCTGTTACAGGCCTTGCAGCCGCTGTTTTCTGCGGGCGCATTTTTTTCTTTTTCAACCAAATTTTCGAACACTTTTTCCTTGCCACAAACCAGACATCCGCTGTTTTTTACAGGCCATACAGCCGCTGTTTTTGCAGGCCTTGCAGCCGCTGTTTCTGCAGGCCTTGCAGCCGCTGTTTCTGCAGGCCTTGCAGTCGCTGTTTTCTGTTGTTGCAGGCCTTGCAGCCGCTGTTTCTGTTGTTTTCTGTTGTTGCAGGTCTTGCAGCCGCGCATTTTTTCCTTTTTAAACAGCCAAATTTTCGACCATGCAGCCGCTGTTTCTGCAGGCTTTGCAGACCTTGCAGCCGCTGTTTCTGTTGTTGCAGGCCATGCAGCCGCTGTTTCTGCAGGCTTTGCAGGCCTTGCAACCGCTGTTTTCTGCTGTTGCAGGTCTTGCAGCCGCGCATTTTTTCTTTTTAAAACAGCCAAATTTTCGACCATGCAGCCGCTGTTTCTGCAGGCTTTGCAGACCTTGCAGCCACTGTTTTCTGTTGTTTTCTGCTGTTGCAGACCTTGCAGCCGCTGTTTCTGCAGGCTTTGCAGGCCTTGCAGCCGCTGTGCGAGTATTTTCTAATCCATTGGCCGCAAAACTTTCTTCCCAGACGGTCTTTGCAAGATCTGCTGCTGCTCTGGTGGTGCTGCATTTTCTGCAGGGCTCGCGCTCTGTGCAGTGTTTGCAGCCTGCCACCCAAGATATTTCGGTCGCAGGTGTTGCAAAAGAAGGAGGGCAGAACCAATCCCACCAACAATCCCAACAACCTGCACAACACCCACAACAGCAGACGTTGCGGCTTTGGCGGCGCCCACTATTCTGTCTGTTTGCTCTCGAACAGCATTGCTGTTTTTTCTATGCTCTCCAGGATTCCTTCGTTTTTATCTTCCACTTCCTCTTCCAACCCCTGCAAACCTTCCCCAATCTCCTCCACATCTTCGTAGTGGCTTTCTTGGGTCTCCAACAACAAATCCATATTTTTCTGCAGGTCCTGCACGCCGGCCAGGATCTGCGGCAGAAGAATATCCTGCCACTTTTTTTCGGTTTCTGCGGGCTTTGCAGACCATGCAGCTGCGGTTTCTGCTGTTGCAGGCCTTGCAGCCGCTGTTTCTGCAGGAGAAATTCTTGAATTAAAGGCCATTTCCAGTCCGTACTGCGCAGTCTCGGGATTTATTTACATTTCTGTTTTGAATTCGTTGAGACGTTACACTTCGGTAACTGCGTACATTAAGTTTTTGAGTCGGCCATTGCGGGTCGTTTTGTTTGGGAGTTCGCAATGAGCTGAAACGTCGGTTTGGAATATCGTCGAGGTTCGTCAACCCTACTACGGAGCGTAGAACATTTAAACGATCCGTACGAATCGAACGAACTGAGTATGACTTCAACGGATCGATACAGTGCGGGTGTTTTGGACATAACTGTTATTAGATTCTACTATTTGTATAGTAACTTTTAATGCATCTGCAACTGCTTCTGAATACACATATTATTCAGATATCTTAGCCATGAATTTTCGGTATTGCAATCAATAAATCTCTCTGGGTTGTCTCTCATAAATTGAACCCCAGCAGTACGTATACGCATATGATGCCGGGTTGCTATTGCCATATAATTGATGTGATATTAACACAGTGTTGTCTATTTAACAATTAGACTACGAGCCCGAGTTTTCTATGAGTGAATAGTCTAGTCGAGGATTGCATTGCAAAATTTACCATTTTATGTAATTTTAAGCCAAAAATTAAGAAAAATATTGCCTCAGAAGAGCAACGCGCGCGCGATCGTTTTCTATCGGCGAATAGAAAGCAGTGGGAGAGCCAATCAGATTCACGGATTTCCAATAGACTACAGCTGAGTTTCTACTAAGGGTGATTAGTATTTTGTTGTGAGTGGCCTATTTTTCAAATCGTCTAAAACGGGAAAAATTGCATTGACAGATGAAGGCGTTTACAACTTCCTTGCATGGCCTTTATCAGCTGTCACATGCATGCAATACAAGCGTTTTGTAAGCGATGAAAAACGTGAAATGCGAAAATCCCAACATTTTGGTGCATGATGTTTTCCTGGTATTTTAGCAGTTCAACAGTTTTAATACGAAAATACTGAGTCCCACTGGCGGATTCATTGGCGCTTCATTGTGAAAATGATAAGAAATAAAAGAATTTAAATAGAATAGAATAGTTTCCTGTGAAGAGATCGTGGAATCTTTCAAAAGTATACTTAAATTAAGCTAAGAATTTATTAAGGTGTAGATGTTGTAGTTTCTTCTTCAGTTTCTTGTATTCCAGTGACCACGACAATTCAGATCATAAACCGGCTAAGCTTGATGTCGTTTTTAATTATTTTTCTTTTGTGCCTTTGTTGCATGATTTTTAGACTAGGAAACTGTACAAGCGTCAGTCATACAAAAAGAGACTTTGCAAAGGTTTGCAAAGGTTTTGTTTCTTTTTCAGAATGACTTCATTCGTGGTCTAATTATTCAAAATTGCGCTCGCATGCTTACATCTGTTTTTTGATCTTTCTTGAATTTTCCCTTTACCTGACGAGGAGGTGAATTCCAACTCTCCTGAAAGTGTTGTTTTGCACAGATAATCTTTTCAAGATTCTCAGAGACTGTTTTGAGAAAACTATTTCGAATTTTAACCGGGTTACTAAACTAACGCTTAACGTAGTGCTGTTATAAAAATATTTCTTGCAAAAACTCGTCGCTAATCTGACAGTTTTAAGCATTTCTTTCTGTGTCATGACTTGGCGCCTTCGAATTTCATCGAGACAAAATTTCCTGGGAGGACAGGTTCTTAACATCCTTCGGCTATTTTGCGGTACCATCTTTTTCAGCAATATCGTTCGACTTCAGACATCTGCGACTGGGAAACGAAACTTCAGTCAATGGAGTTCCTCTACGTTAATTTGTGAAGAATGTGAGCAAATATTTCTTTCAGATACAGTGCACCGTATATGAAATGAGTTTTAAAAACCCCAGTAAAAACACATAATAATAATAATAATAATAATAATAATAATAATAATAATAACTTTAATAAATACTCCTAAAAAGGTTTTTCAGTACCTATTTACAAATGAAAATACAAACTATATCTAACAAGCTAATATTGTCATTCAAGCTAGTACAGTCATTCAATCATTCATTCATTACAAGTTTCAGGGCTTTCTTAAAGGCCTTTACAGTTTTAGCGTCTCTCAGATCTTCGTCTAACATGTTCCACAGAGATACTGCTCTATAAGCGAAGGTCCGTTGGCCGGTGGCTGACCTGAAGAATGGGATTTCGAACTTCTCATTATTACGGGTTGTGCGATTATGTAAAGAAGATCGTTTTTTAAACTTAGCACAAAGGTATTCAGGAGCTAAATTGTTGGCACACTTATAAGCCATAACAGCATCTCTGAATTTGAGCATCTTACTAACTGGAAGCCAGTCGAGTTCTTAAAGTGCCTATCAAATGAAATGAAAAAAATTGCTTCTTTTTAAGGGAAACTTGTTACTTACTGCTACTTCCATCCTAAAAATCGCATTTTTTCAGCCCTATTTCCACGAAAACTGTGCGACAACATTTCGGGAGACTGGGGCGGGTTGTGAAGTAATAACCATTGCAGCTGAAATCCAAATCCACAATTTGGGTCACTTGCTCTCTAGACTGTCACGAGAACTGAGTACATGGCCGAAACTGATAATAAACGTTTCTTATTCACTCGAGAGTTGCACCTTTCTGTTAGTTGTGTAAAAGGCATGGGATAAAATAGTTATGTAATGTTTTCTCGTGGTATACCGTGAATATTCCACTCATGACTTGATTTTTCTTTGGATACACGCTCGCCTAAAGGTTCGTGTTTGTACTGAAAAATCAAGTCACTCGTGGGATATTTCACGGTATGCCACTCGAAACCATTGCATAACTAGTATATAACCTCCTTCTTCCTTCGAGATCCTTTCGTTATTCGTGGTTTTCACGTGACGTCATAAAATTTTAAAAACAAAATTCGCGGGGCCGGCTTAATTTTTATTGTCACCGCGTGAAAGAAATCCTAAAAATATATCTATTCATAAGTTTCCAGCTAGATAGTGTCCTGTGTTTGAAATACAGCATGTTGAATTTTCGAGATTTCAACCGTACGTGACATGTCGATAGCGCCATGACAAAGCTGTCCTGCTCAAAAGTAAGGTCTTTTCTCAAAATTTTTGCAGTTTAAACAGTTTAATTATTAGGAAAGATGTTTATGTGTATATACACTAGATCGTGAGGAAAGAGCAATCGCTTTCATAACAAAAGTGAGTACCAGATGTTTTCTTTGATTTTCGGGCGCCATGTTGGTGCCCATCAAGCTGGGCACCAAGATGGCGTTTCGATACTGAGATCTATAAATTTGCGTGAAATGCTTCGGCAAATAACTCAAGAATGGTGTATCGTACAGACCTGAGACTTGTAGATGTTGCTTATCTATCAATATCTATATAATTTATCAGATTTTTTCATTGCATGGTTTCGAGTTTATTTTTTTATGGCGTGACAGTGAAAAACAGCAATAAAACCTTCGAATACAGATTTAAATTTTAACAGATCATTCTTCTCTAACCAGTCGGCTACATTTTCGCTGGAAATAGGCAGTCTCCTTCGCTCGGTACGACACCATCGTGTCAACCGATAACGAAAACATCGTGAAGGGACTTTCCATTTGCGCCACCCCCCAGGGACAGGACCGTTAAAACAATTCCCCACCCCGGGGAGGGGATGTTTGCGGGTAGAATTGAGCCACGCATTTCAACCAAAGGCCAAAAAGCAAGATAAAATTTGGTAGTTAAGTTCATTTGAAAGGACTGCAGCACAATATAACATTCAATGTATCCTAATTTACTTTCAGAAACATTTCTCAAGTCTTCCGTTAACGTCAAGTTTGCCACTTAAAAGGGAAAGTAAAATTAAAGTGTTAAGAGCATGAAGCGTTGTTGACTTTACTTTTTCTCATTTTTGTTCTTTTTGATATTGTCATACGTGGAAACAATCTCCTTTGAAGTCTGTTATGTTTACCAACCCAGCTTACACATTTGCTGCTTGACAATTAGATTAGTACTCTTGGCAAACACGTAAGGAGCCTCACCAAACGTTCGCCTTGTTTTCCGCTGCAATAAGACACCTACTAGTACGTTACATCGGATACCCTTTTCCAGACGAATAGGTTCTCGGTGTCAAGCTCTGTAGCGGAAACTGATGTAGGAGTAGTCTCCTTCGCAGCCGTTTTTTGGGATGTCACGCAACGCCCAAAAAACGACTGCGAAGGAGATTTAAGGAGACGCTCCCTTGGAACCACAGTCAACCCAACCTATCTTTATGAGTATAAATATAAAGCGCATGATCATAAGCTGAGTAAAAGGTGTTGGGAAGAATAAATATAAATTAGCTTTATTTCTGCTTGCAATATTGTGCCGTATTATACGTTAACCGTCAGCCGGACTCCGTTTTATTTCATTTTCACAAAAGGTTTATCAAATAGACAAATAAAATTCCCGCATAGTATTTTCCTAAATGGACCTCCGGACCAGTAATTTACAAAATTCTACGCCAATTCTGTAAGCCTGTACTGGTTTGAAATTCTCTTACAATATAAAGACAGCAAAAATTGCAGCTACACGAAATAGTATGGCGGCAACACCTGTGGACAAAAGCCAACAAAAACATGCCAGGGCATCTGTTGCTGGCAAATGGCATACTGAATACTTGATCACACATGCCAGCAAAACATGACAGGAAAACTAAAACCATTTTTTGTTTTTGTTGTTGACAGAGGACATGAACCCATTGTCCACACATCTGCAGTACGTGTACGGCCTGTTTGAACACCTTGTCTAACAATGTAAAGCAAACAAGTGACACCCTCGCATACACCTTTGCGACAGATACTTACAATATTTAGCCTAAATATTTCAGGTTTTTTGTCGACAACAATACTTCTCAATCTTCCTCATCCGAAGCCACCCTTGTTTCTTCTCAGTTGATTGTTGCCTCTAGTGTTTTTCAATTATTCACTACCATGATAACGTCTTTCGTGGTGACTAAACCCTCCAGTTAAAAATGCAAACACAACATCGCACAGGGAGTTGAATCGAGAAAGAAAACACATCTCTGCTTAAAAATGATTTTTATTAGTTAAATCATTTTTTCGATACCAGCTATACGTGGACGAAAATGAACCATTTTCCAAAAACTGCACTAAATTAAAGTCGGCGTCTTGAAGTGCGTAAAAATGGAAATGGTAATTACATTTGTTTTAGTTTTTTAAACAGTGCCATTGAGCAGCACGCAGCAGCAGATCTTGTCAACTTGTTTTATTTTCTCCGAGTAGTTTCCTCTGATTATACAGACCTCATCGGAGAGTTTTAACAAGATGGTTTTAAAAAGGAACTGATTTTATAGCTTATTTACAAAGTACAAATCCTGTTCCAACAAGGGTGTGAAGAGCTAAAACCACATACAGAACAGTGCGTGCATGATATGACCAAAATCCTGCCTGACTCTGAGAATGTGCAATGATTAATTTTAGGGCGCACGGACTTAACGTTAAATCCATAGGGCGTTGAATCATGGAAGAAACTACATCACTCTCAAAAAATTATTTTTTGTAGTAAAATCTTTGTTTCTCAATAAAGCTAATAAAGAAGACGACAAAAAACCATTTACCAATAAAGATTGACGGCGCTTGAGTTAAAGCAAGTGGGTAAAATATAGAACCCCGTGATGGTTACAAACTTTTGACTTGTCAAACCAGTATTTCACGGTAACATGCACTCGGCATGCTTGTACAAATGAACCCACTTTTTGACGGAAGGACGTTATTTACTTCTCACACGTTGGCAATATACGGCTATCGACCGTCTTGGGGCGGACAGTTGACCATACACTGTTTTATTTTTAACGACGAAACTACCTCGTTAAAAATGATTTTTAGTAGTAACATTATTTTCTCAATACAAGCTATAAAGTAGACGACAATCAACCATTTACCAAAAACGATTGAGGATGCTGCACGTCAAGCGACGTCAAGTGATATAAAATTGTCATTATTCAAACCAGTATTTCACTGATATATGCACTTCGTCTTGACATGCTTGAACAACGGGCACCACTGTTTGACAGGAAATCACTCACTTGTTGACCACATACGTTTTTTTAAACAATAAAGATCGCCGTGGTTTAAGCGTTTGATTTAGTTTGCAGTGAGGTCATAGCAGACGTAGCTATGAAGTCCATTCTGTTTCTTCTCTTCCTTAGCTGTGTGCTGTATTTACAGCCGGGGGCTTCAGAGTATGTCCGTGGATGCTATTACACCAACTGGTCTCAATATCGACCCAAAGGAGGAACCTTCTGGCCTGAAGACATCGACCCATTTCTCTGTACTCATATACTGTTCTCTTTTGCAAAAGTCAGCCGAACGACTCACACATTGGAGACATACGAAGAAAACGACCACGAATTGTATAAAAGAATCAACGCGCTAAAGAAAGCCAATCCAAAAGTCAAAACCCAGATTGCTGTTGGTGGTTGGACCCATGAGGAAAAGGATAGTCCATTCTCAAAGATGGTAGCTACGAAGGAAAAGCGTGCGATCTTCATCAAGTCGTCCATTGAAACCCTGAGAAAGTTTGGATTCGATGGTTTGGATCTAGACTGGGAATACCCAGGCATGCGTGGTGGCTCTCCCAAGAGTGATAAGGGACGGTTCACTCTTCTCTGCAACGAGCTGAGAGCTGCATTCGAAGCCGAGGCCAAGGCGTCTGGAAAGCAACGCTTGCTGTTAACTGCAGCAGTGGCGGCTGGACTTTGGACTATCAAAGGTGCGTACGACATTGCCGCCATTGCTAAACCCCTTGACTGGATCAACTTAATGACATATGATCTTCACGGTACATGGGAATACAAGACAGGACATCACACTGCTATGGGACCCGACGGTGACAAGTTAACACTTCCCTTCGCTGTCTGGTACTGGATGAACAACAGAGACACTTGGGAGAAGCCTGGCATCAGGGAAGGAATGCCAGCCAACAAGATCGTCCTCGGTCTGGCCACATACGGGCGTGCGTTTGGCTTAGCGAGCCCAGCGACAAATGGTCTTGATGCAGCCCGCGATTACCAATATACTCCCAAAGGAAAGTACACAGGCGCTAAGGGATTCCTGGCTTATTACGAGATCTGCAAGAGAGGATTGACGGTTGTAGAAAAGAACAAAGCCATGGCTCCATACGGGTACAAGGATAAAGACTGGGTAGGATTTGACAACCCGAAGAGTTTGATTTACAAGATTGATAACGTGGTAAAGAAGAATTCCCTCCGCGGTGTGATGTTCTGGGCCATTGACCTGGACGACTTCTCCGGACAGCATTGTGGACAAGGGAAGTACCCACTGATGAACGCCGTTAAGAAGTATCTCACATCCGGAGTGCAGCCCCCTCCGCCTCCGGTAACAACTCCACCACCTCCTGTGACCACACAAGCTCCACCTCCTCCTGAAACAACGCAATCCCCACCACCTCCCCCCATCACGTCTAAACCGCCACCTCCTCCACCTGTCACTACTACTCAAGCCCCGCCAATTTCTCCGACTACGGGAGGAGGCACTGGGGGAAACTGCGTTGCTACTGGTGCGTGGATCGGCAATGCTGGGATGAATGCATGGTGTGCAGAAAATTGCGCCCTTGGGAATTGCCCGGTATCACATTGCAAGTGTACCTAGCCGCTAATGCTCAAGTCTCAAGCTTAAAGTATATCAATTGGATTAATTCAGTACCCATTAAATGTGATTATTATTAAAAAAGAGTTTGAGATTCCTGACTAACTGATTTGTTTCATTGCTCGAGTGGGAACAAGCGAAATAATATTTCCATGGTGACAATGTAACCTTACCTTTGCACATCGGCTTTTATTTCTTATTTAGAGAGAGTTTTTTAAAGACGCTATTTATATTTTGCGAGCCATTACACTCCGTGATATCACTGTTTCAATGTGACTACCCAGATGGTTTCTGCTGAAAACATAAATCCGTGTATTTTCGTCTTCAGTCGTCTTACTTTTCCTCCAACTTTTAGGCCATGCGACAAGATACTTTTCAACTTTCAAGTATCAACTTTCTGACACGTTGCTTTCCCTTCTGTGTGCTTAATTACCTCCAGTTTGTTGTTTTAGCTAAGAGTGATCGCCTAGCGTTGCAAATGACAAACCGGCCACAGCAAGAATGAATTCGCGTTATTTATTTAAATGTCCACCGCCATTAACCATCCAGAAACTATTATTAGTGAAAATAGTATTTTGATTACATCATGCTATTTTTGGTCTTCGTGCACAACACCCCTGTGTAACAGATCTGGTGAAACCCGACCTGGTGGGTTATTGTACCCTCCCTGATACCGGATGGATTTTTATAAAGTCCCTGGCCAATTTTAATTCTCCCTGGTGGGAGGTTCACGTGTGAGAACTTGTGTGTAATTAGGCACTGGGAACGAGATTGTTGGTCAAAAGGATTGCGGGCTTGGTAATCGCCTCCAGAAACATGCGCAGTTTGCCTCTTCTGATTGGTTCCAGCGGGCCAAAATCGTGAGAACTCTGACAAGTGATGGTTTTTCGAAGCTTGGTTCTTCTTAAAATAAGTTCCATTTTAATATTACGAAAAGGTTTTCTAATAACGTCCAGGGCTTATGAAGGTTTCTCGTAATCTTGCTAAAGGCTTCACAGAAATGACATCATTTTCACATTTTGCAAAGGCGAGCTAAAAATTAAGAAACAAAAACATCGTTTGGGCGTCTTCGTAACGCCATTTTTATGGTAAGTACTTTGTAAAATAATCTGCGAGTCTCAATAGATTACATTCAGTTATTAAGACCGAATGCGAAATGACTCTACCACGGACATTTTTGCATGAATTTAGTCTGACTAAAGGTTTAGGCAAACAAAACATAAAGGAACTGCTTTTTAGAAACCTGTCAAATTAGTAGGGAAACAAGGTGAATAAAGAATCAGATTAAAGCAATACATCTTGTGACTTCTTGTGTTTCCAATACTTTTTTCTACAAACTGACACTTCCATATCCACCATGACCATGACATATGTGTGAAACATCTGCTTTTTATTTACATAGCAAACTGACATCAGACGACGACAAAACGCCAACCAATATTTAAAAATATTTCACGAGTTTTTTCACCTGTGCTGCAGTTGAGCCAACATGAAAAGCCATTTGACAGCCCTATCACCTTTTGTCAACAGATGTAAACATTCCTGTTCTTTAAGAAATGGATCGGGACTGTGGCTTGTACTCAATCATAGACCTGCCTCCTTCAGTCGAGTCAAAATGAATCGAGTTTTACTCCTTCTTTTCCTTTCCTGTGTGAATCTGGTAGCACCTGAATATGTCCGAGTGTGCTATTACACCAACTGGTCCCAGTATCGACCGAAAGGAGGAACATTCTGGCCTGAAGACATCGATCCTTCTCTGTGCACTCATGTGATTCACTCATTTGCCAAAGTCAGCCGCACCACACATAAAATGGAAAAGTACGAAGAAAACGATTGCGATCTTTATAAGAGGATCAACGCACTAAAAAGAGTCAACCCAAAGCTGAAAACACAAATCGCTGTTGGCGGATGGACTCACGAAGAAAAGGACAGCCCGTTCTCAAAAATGGTAGCGACGAAAGAGAAGCGTGCGATCTTCATCAAGTCGGCCATTGACACCCTTAGAAAGTTTGGATTCGATGGTTTGGATCTAGACTGGGAATACCCAGGCATGCGCGGTGGCTCTCCCAAGGGTGACAAGGGACGGTTCACCCTTCTCTGCAACGAGCTGAGAGCTGCATTCGAGGCCGAGGCCAAGGCTTCTGGAAAGGAACGCTTGTTGTTAACCGCAGCAGTGGCAGCTGGACTTTGGACTATCAAAGGTGCGTACGACATCGAGGGTATATCCAATCCTCTGGACTGGATCAATGTCATGACCTACGACCTTCACGGCACTTGGGAACCTAAAACCGGTCACCATACTGCAATGGGTCCGGAGGGTGATAAGTTAACGCTTCCCTTTGCGATCTGGTACTGGATGAACAACAGAGACACCTGGGAGAAGCCAGGTATTCGGAACGGAATGCCAGCCAACAAGATCGTCCTCGGCTTAGGAACATATGGACGCGCATTTGGCCTTGCAAACCCAGGGAACAATGGTCTAGGCGTTGGTCGAGACTATACCTACACACCCAAGGGAAAGTACACAGGTGCTGAAGGGTTCCTGGCCTACTTTGAGATTTGCAAAATGGGTCTTACCGTGGTGGAAAACAACGCAGCCAAGGCCCCATATGGCTACAAAGGGAAGGACTGGGTGGGATTTGACAATCCCAAGAGTCTGATTTTCAAGATCGATAACGTGGTGAAGAAGAATTCCCTCCGTGGTGTGATGTTCTGGGCTATTGACCTGGACGACTTCTCCGGACAGCATTGCGGACAAGGCAAGTACCCACTAATGAACGCCGTCAAGACGTACCTCACATCCGGGGTGCAGCCAACATTTCCCCCAGGGACAAAACCTCCAGCGACAGACAGCCCAGCCACTGAGCCGGTGACGACCTCGGCTCCTCCTAAACCTACTCCCAGTGGTGGAGGTGGTGGATCTGGGGACTGCAAGGCGACAGGTGCATGGACAGGGAATGCTAACATGAATGCCTGGTGCGTTAGTAACTGCGCGGTTGGCAACTGCCCTCCTAGCATTTGCGTCTGCTAGAGGACTTAACGCGCCTGACTGTATGTAGTTTAGCATTTTGTTTATGCTTGACAGATCCAGAGAAGTGATGTATGCAGTCATAATAAAATGAAAGCGTTAAGGCAATTAGGCTTGGTTACTCTCTGTTCGGTTCTCCGTGTTCAACTGACAGGCTTTTCGGTCTAACAGGCAAATGTATGGAAAACTTAAATCGCCATAACAGGTTTTCAGTCACACGTAGTCCACGTCCCTCAGATTCAGTTTTATTGGGCATTGGAATCTTTGCAATTCGCACACAAATTCCACACTTCGTGATATGTTGGCACCATTTTGTTTAAAAAAGTGGATTTTACCTCGAAATATCTGTATTCCACAAATGCACTGATTTGCTACAGACCTATAGAACTTAATAGGTCCATATTTTTACGCATTTGAATATACACTCTGCAAATTGCTTATTAAAGCGCAAACTCATTTGATTATTAGAACATGATTCATACGTTCCCAACGACAAACTCTCCTGAATTAGCTCATTTATAGCACTATAGACATCCCGTACTAATACAATTTCGTTTTTCGCGCATCAAGGCGGATCGTTTGGGTAGTCCAGCACCTCATATAAACCTATTTGTTCATTCGTTCCTTGACAATACACGTCATTGTTACCAGGGTTAGAGGCTTTGTTTAGGATTGTTCTCTATTGATTCCACGCCAAATGGTATTGGCACTTCGACGAGGTGCTACGCGATCGTTTGGAGGAATGTACTTCTATTTTCAACAGCACTATTCTCTGAACCTTATAGATCATATTGTCGTGACACGAAAATGGCGAAATACCTCATATTTTGATCTTGCCTGGAGGACCAAATTGAAGAATAAAATCCACTTAAAAGAAGTGCCTTGTTATGGGCAATTTCTAACTGCACTTAGATTACAAGCATGAAAAGGAGTTCATTCTTCACGCGCAACATCATGGAAATAATTTTTTTTACCATAACTGCAGAAATTCTCGCGTGCCCATTGGCTAATTCTTGTGTTTTACCAGAATTACTAAATGACGTAGTCAGATGACGCCATCGCGCGCGGTTTTTGAAAACTTTGACAACGTGTTTACAGTTTAGAGCTGTTAGCTCTCTGAAATTAGCGACAAATGGGGTCCAAACAGGAATCCCTTTGAAGAGAAAATCACCAAATTCGTTTTAAGACGAAATTAATCATGATTGAATTCAGTCGTAAAGGTAAAAAAGCCAAAGTTCTAAAGTTTGACGTGAAACTCGACGAATGGAATCTTTTAATTTTTGCAGTGTTCTGCCAAAGCACCACTAGTAGACTGAACTTCGTAGGAATTCATGCGTGTTAGTTGTTACAATTCTGTTTCAACATTTTGGTTTTGAGTTACTTTACATAGCTTGAAGCTAATTGTTACGCTATAAGTAAATCGGAATCGTTCTTCTACACTTTAAAAGTGTAAGAATCTCAGTTTTACCTCGGCGAAGGCAAGTTTTCTGTTTTAAAATCGTTTTGGCTGTCATGGCGGAGAAAAAACAAATTGACGCCATTTTAAGCGTGTGTCCTGTAATGAGTAATGAATTTCTTCATCCATTGTCAAAGTAGTGCGGACCCCACTCGCCCACACGACTTTGACACACGCTTAGAAAATGGCGTCAGTTTGTTAATTTTTGTATCCCTCTTCTCGTTGGTGGCGTGTTCGGCCTAATGGTTAGCGCGCTGTACTCCGGTTCCGTACGGTGTGTTCTTGGGCAAGACTAAGAAATTATGCTGGGGGTACCCTTTGATGGACTATCGTCCCATCCAGAGTCGTTTCATGTTACGGAACCGGGATAAGTTCCGAACTGATGGGCCACTAAGCTCGTATGCAGACTTTTCCTCTTCTCTTACGCACAGAGCTCAGGTTTTGCGCGACTACTTTTTTATCACTGCTTTTATCGGGAAGTAGTACCGTACTTGGGGGACTTGGGGAGTATGGGCTTAGGCAAATTTACATTCACGAAGAAAGTGCTCCTCTTTCGTGTCCCTCCCCAGTATCTGTCCAACCGATTCAAGGAGCAAAGAGACTGGAACGACTCATAGAAGGCAATAGGGTCCAGTCCTCTCTCAACAATTTCCAATATGGCGAACAGTGCGGCTCAAACACGTGTGAAGGAAGAAGTGGAAAGATCGATAGAAAAACTAGAAAGAGAACAACTTAGAGGGCTTCAGGTTAGTTAAAGACAGCGAATGCATTTTTCCGGTAAAAATGTATACCACGTTTATACGAAACAACATTCTGTGCAGTAGGCATGAACTTCGTTCCTCAGGGTCGGCCTGGTTTATTGGGTATGGTATACAGGGTCTTTTTAAATTGGGTATAAACTAGCTAAAGTATATTGCATTTCCTGATACCATTGACCTACAAATATGGTAGGTGTACGCGTAAAAGAATGCATTTTTCGCAATTCTTGTACAATATTTTTTGGACGCTTTTAATAAAACAATTATTCCACTCGCGTTTGTTGGATATGAGATGGTTATAGCGAACTCGGCGCTACACGCCTCGTTGGCTATCTACCATCTCATATCCAACGCGTGCTCGTGGAATAATTGTTAATTAAATATGGGTATTCGGTATATCACTTTTCTTTGAATTTCAGGTATAAGTATATCTACCTTTCCTGTGCTTTCGATTACATATCGTAAAATGAACGAAATTTTTTTAAAAATCTAAACTGGTGAGCAGCACTCTGTGAACTAGAGTTGTAAAACTTGTTTATTCTCCGACTCGATCCAGAGTAATTGAAGGGCATCGAAGTTCGAAGTTTTCTGACACTTCTCAAGTGTGAGGGGGTGGAAATATGGTCACTCCTACAGTGCTAGATATTTGCCAGCATTTTCCAAGATGTATAAATGAATTGCTCAAACGAGTAAAAAAGAATCAATTTAACTACTTCACTAATCCAAAGGCTTCCTACTATCTGCAGTTCTTGATGAAAGATGTTCCCACCCAGTTAGTGGTGTAGCTAAGTGCATGACCACTATAATCATTCATTTGACATTTTTTTGACATTTGGTAAATGTACCAGTCACCATCTTTTTCCTTACGGTTGATTGGGTTCGATTGCATTTTGGTTCAATTTTTGTTTGATTAGATACACCAGGAAATCATAACACTTATGCCGTCCATGTTAATCAAGCTCATTTGAAAAGAATGGGATGCCTTTGGTGGGTGTATGCAGAAGGGACAATATTTTAAACTCTGTAACCTTAGAAACACACCTCTAGTGCATTTGGTTGTGCAAAAATTGCATACCGTAATTGTTGTGGGACGTAAACATTCCAGTTTGAAAGTAAAAAATTTTTTCACTGGATTTCAGACCAGGTAACTATCGTGATTCTGCCATGAATCTCACGACTTTTTATCTTTTCTTCCAATCACACAACTAAACTCCCAGTACTGTATCATGGCTTTGTGGGAAAATCATTCTGAAGTGAAAATTATATACTTAACAATTATTCCACGAGCGCGCATTGGATATGAGATGGTAGATAGCCAACAAGGCGCGTAGCGCCAAGTTGACTATAACCATTTCATATGCAACAAGCACGAGTGGAATAATTGTTTTATTAAAAACGCCCCAAAAAATGTTGTACAAACATTGCGAAAAATGCATTCTTTTACGCGTACACGTACACACTTTTACGCATAGGTCAATGGTACATGTATATGAGCTCATATACCATTGACAAATTGTCATTTCCAATCCATTTCAATCTTCTCCATCCTTTGCCATCCTTGTTCCTTTTTGGTTGATAATTGCTCCTTTGGTGTTTTTCTTCCTTAGCAAACTATTATTTTTAGGTTTCCTACATTTTAAGGGTAAGTAGGTTGCCAAAGAAATGACTCAAAATACTGTGAAAGTAGTGTTAATGCACTGGACTCCAGATTGGACAGTCCAAGTTCAAGCCCTCGCCAGGGCACTGCACTGTGTTCTTGGGCAAGACACGTTAATCTGGGTACCGACGAAATAATGCTGAGGGGTAACCCTGCGATGGACTAGCATCCCATCCAGGGGGAGTAGAAATATTCCTTGCTGCTTAATGCTACGGAAACCAGGATAAGCTCCAACAGTATGCACTTCTTGGTGCGAGGCTTACCTTATTATATAGTTATAGCTCATTTAAAAGCAAACCCAGTTCGTAATATAAAGAAAACCTCTCTGTCAAATCTTTTCAACAGTCCAAGTCTCACTTGTGTGCTGCCAAATGCTGTGAGAATTTAACAGCTAGTAAGGATGAAGTTCAGCAGTGCATGAATAAGTGTTTTGTGCCAATCCAGCAAATTCAAGAGTACCTTGGTAAAGAATTAACTGGATTTCAGGTAATACTTTCATTGCACTTAATAAATGCAAATTAGAGAATTGGATTGCTCATTGCTAGAACTCAAAGTTTTTAGTATCTAAAGAAACTGTTGTTATATAGTCTTTTCCAGAGCATTGTGTAGTTCTAGAAAATATCCATACTCCCCAAATTAAAGTGCTACTATAACAAAATTTGCATGTCTCCAATCAAAGCCATTTTAGAGTAGTAAAAACAAGTCTGTATAATTATAAAAATGTCGCTTACATTTTTAAAATATTTTTTTTCGTTACAGAGATATTCCAGTTTTAAAAATATGCAAATTAGCTAAGTAATGACGTCATAGACTCGACAAAATTTTAATCAAATATATGAAGAAAAAATATCTCACCCAGTTTGTATCAGAAATGTTTGATTCTTTGCATCATGACTCTGTTAGGTGAGTTATGCAATATTAGATTAACATTTATGTCACCATTGCAACCTGCTGAGTCCCAGACCTCCCCAATGTTCAAGGCTATTCTGGCCATTTTTGGCAGTCCATTTTGATATTTCTCAATGACTCCAGATCTACGTGATCTCACAAGCATATTTGTGTTAGGTAGGTTCTTTGGCCTGGTTTAATTTTTCTGGGCTAAAAATCATTTAGATACTGAAAACAGTTCGAGGGGACTGGAAAAGAGTGTGTTGCCATGGAAAGAACGCATTTCTAATCCTGTATTGGAAGGAAAACGAGATTTCTTGTGAATCTGTGGACACCAATTTGGCCCCCCAACAAAATTTATCAGGGGCAAATGACGTCATGTCCACGCTTGTCACGTCACTTTTTTGTTTTCGAGTCCCTTCAAGTGGTTTTCGTTTTTATCGAACCTTTTTCGCAGTTTTATTGGTTTGTACGGGGCTATCACTGGCAAAGATGATTGAAGCTACTTATCAGAACATCAGAAGCCTGCCTACTTCTGGTGTGTTTTCTAGGAAACAGATGCCGCAATTCGCCCAAGCAACACATCTCAGCTGCTTTTCATTGGAGATTCAACTTCTGTCCGCGTAGAGAGTTGTGATGCTGTACTGTTCAAATCAGCCTTATTGTTATCCAAGAAGAACCTTGTAGCGAAGATTGTAAAACTCGAATAAAAACGAATATATAACAGCAGATTTCGATCGGTGCCGTGACAGTCGTGAATTTTATGTTTGCATTTTAGCTTGCATGTGCGTTTGCTGCGTTGATTTGTTTACAATTTGTTGGGCGACAAAGCAATAATAATTATTTGTCATTCTCGTCTTGATTTGAGGTTTGTGATTATTTGGCTACTGCTACTACTTGCCGATTTTTCAATGTTTTGGTTGATAATTCATCAGTGCTGTCCACAGTCTGCGGTTTTCTACACAGTGACTGAGACTAATAGTGGTGTCACGCAATGCAAACAAGAATGTTCGTGGAACGGAAAGCCACGCTCTTAAAATTTAACTGAATTGTTGCTTTAAAAAGTTAATTCAGTATTACAGGATTTTTGCATTAAGTGAAAACTTACAAGTATCTATTTTTACTGTATAAGCATAAACACAAGCTCTTGCTAAATAACACAAAACGAAAGTCATTTTTCACTCTAAAGCTGAAGAAGGAAAAATTGGCTAAGAAGAAAGTCTTAGAACTGACTGCCATGCGGGCCTTGTAACGTTTAATGCTCCCCGCTGTTGTTGCATTATGTTGAATACTAAGATTAAAACTATAAGGTCAAACATAGAATTAGTTATCAAATATAATTTGTCTCTTTTGTCTTAGGCTGTACCTTGTATTTGTCTTACCGCTTGGCACAAAATATGTATTTCACACTAAACAGATAGCAAATTAGTCTTAAACGAGAACTTAAAATTCAAAGTAAATGACAGCTTATAAGAAACAGCTAAACCGATCCACCAAATGAAAGGAAATAACGTGGAGATGTTTGGGAATGTTTTTACAAGTAAAAAAATTCTGTGGATGACCTGGTAGTCTTCCATGAACATGTTGAAACAGGTTACTAGATCCTCGCTAGTAGACTAATCTTCTGTGTAAGTGAAAACCGCTTTGTTCTAGAAAGAATACTACCACAAGAAAAGCAAAGTATTTTCCGAGCCAAATGTATACCTTAGTTATATAATTCAGAAGTAACGTGGATTTTACTGGCCTTTTATCTTATCCGCATTAGTTGGCCGAGTAGGGGTATGGGGCTGGTCACCGACAAAACGAACAAAAAACTAAAGTCAACCCAGAGCAAGAGCCGCCCAGGCCTTTGGCCGCGCGGCTAAAAAAAATCCAACCATTGTGTTGGTATGAATACATCAGAAAAATCATGTTCATAAACTACAAGCCAAGTGAATCGACGTCGTCGAACGCACTCCTAATCTTTGATTACCACTAGTTATAATTTTAGGTTTGTCGCCAGTTGAACTATTTGTGTAACAAGTTTTAATTGTCTCTAATAGAAAACTGACCGAAATATCCTTATTTATTTACCCTATATAAAATTGGGTTGAGTAGATGACGTCATCAGTCTCCTAATTTGCATATTTTACCAATTTTTTTAAACTTAAATATCTCTAGAACTTCTACAGATTCAATCTTACATGAAGCGCTGCATGATTCCTGTATAAAAACAAGGTGTAAAAATTTGATCACAGTAGCATTGGAATTTCCTGGGGGTGGGGGGGGGGATTCTGTTAGGTCAAAAAGTTTAAAGAAATGTCTGACGCTTAATTGGAATTTCCAGGGGGGTGGGGGGTCTTAGAAAAAATCCCTTCTGTGGGGGAGGTTTACATATTTTCTGGAACTACACATTTTATCAGCAGATTTTCTTTTGCCTGCTGGACTGGTTTGTTGTATAACCAGGTGGGGGTGGGCAGTAAAATGTTCTTAGGATGCAGTTATTCTGTCTCCTCTCACAGCACACCTTTGCTGTTTATTTGTGCCTGCCTATGAGAAGAGCAAAAAATCCTATGCTATTAACATAAAATCTGAAATATTTGTTTGTGTTTAGGACCGACTCGGTCGCTGCGCTCAACAGTGCCAAGACAATATTCAAGACAATGTTGATCCAAATACAACCCAATCAGAACTCACAAAGTATCAGGCGCAACTGAACTCGTGTGTTGATCAGTGCTGTAAAACACACTTGGAACTTGTTCCTAAAATGTTTGAGAGAATGAGGAAAGTATTGTCACAATTACAGGAGCCTAACCCAAGCTAGTCTTCAATGACACTACTTAATAGGATGGAAGAATATCGCTATTCATACTTCAAATTCCAAGGCCCGATTTTGATTCTGTTTATAACGCAATCATGAATATTCCATGAATTTTTACCAGGTCTCGTAAACTGGTCATCTCATAAGAATCACCTACAGCTCCCTTTTCTACGTTTACTAGAGTTTTTGAGTCGAACCGACGACCCTCCGTGATCTAGTCGGATGCTTTAACCACTGAGCTACTGGAGACTCTATGGCGAGCAAGGGTCAAATGTGGGTCTTGGCTGGAACTGCATCGCGCGGTTACTCAGTCAATCACGGAAAGTCGTTGGTTCAAATCCCATCTGGGACTCGGATTTTTTCCGAGTTCTTGTTGATGCCAATTCTATGTTGATTTATTTCTTCATTGCTCTCTTGGAGGTTGAGAATAACTCGATCGCCTCAAACACACTGTAAACCTAGAAAAGGGGTTTCTCGTTTAGAGGGGGTAAGTTTCTAAAGAAACTGTGGTTCTGCGTCGGTGGGAAGTATAACAACATAATTTGGTTTTATCAACTGGGTTGATAATGTCAATTGGCCACCGTAAAGAGATTCAAGAACTGACGTTTCGAGCGTTAGCCCTTCGTCGGAGCGAATCAAGGAATTGTGCGTCGTGTGTTTTTATATACAGAAAGATGGAGCTTCGCTATTGGCTGGTGCCTGGTAACGTGAAAACTTCGGAATAAATTAGTTGAATGAAAAGCGTTCGTTGATACCGTGAGGATTAAGAGTGCCGATTTGAAAAATAAATTTTTGTTCTAGAGTTTTACGGCTTTCCGTGTTTCCTTGGTGAAGTGAAAGACCTTTGCACAATTCCTTTATTCGCTCCGACGAAGGGCTAACGCTCGAAACGTCAGCTCTTGAATCTCTTTACGGTGGCCAATTGACATTATCAACCCAGTTGATAAAACCAAATTTCTCGTTTAGAGCTTCGCCTCATGATTACTCATAATGCCACTGACGTCGCTATAAGAAGCCCGAGTGGGTAACGCAGGTTTTGAGGTTGACAAACAAGGCTTGGTGCAAAGAAATGTTTAAGGAAAGCAATAACTTGAGAAACACACTAATCAGATGATCGAGACTATAATGTTTTCGTTTTCCAAACGGTTGGCATTCGAACGTTCCATAACTGAACTCTTGTTTGTTTGTTTGTTTGTTTGTTTAAATATCAGGATGATTTAGTTCGTCCCAAAAAATGACTAAAAAACGTAACGTAACTCCCTTAATTAAAGGAGCTTGTTCAGGCGCACAGAGCAACGTCATCGTTCCTGCATTTTGAAAAATTTAGCCTAAATTTTTCAAAATCGTGATTTCCAATCCGTTTCAATCTTCTCCATCCTCAGCCATTCTTGTTCCTGTTTGGTTTAGTATCACTCCTTTGGTGTTTTTCTTCCTTAGCAAACTATTATTTTTTAGTTTTCCTAAATTTTAAGGATAATTTAGGTTGTCGAAGAAATAACTCAAAATATCGTGACTTAGCTCCTTCAAATACAATCGGTTAATTTGTTTTCCACAAGAAACAAGCCCACTCTGTTTTCTTAAAGACACAAGAACCCTCCCCTTTACATGGTTCTAAACATGAGTACGCGAGTGTTCTGGTTTATTTGAATACCGTAGTCTGGCTGTTTTCTGTTTTCTGGCTGGCTGTTTTTAAATAAAGATAAACAAAATCGCTTTGCTCTAGTAAATTTGAGGGCAATTTTTATGTTGTTTATTTTTTAGGGTAGTGGGCTATTCATGTGAGAGTTTTCGAGAGCTGCTCATAAAGACTAACGCATTTCAGGGTTTTTTAATCCGGTTAACAACAAATAACTCACTTTATTGAATTGTCAATGTACATTAAAATGGTGCTTATTTGAGGATACTGTAAATAGATAATCGTAGATGAACAAATATTGCAAATCCCAAGTAACAGGAAGCTGTACAATAGCTGGTTGTTTATAGAGCGTGGATGAGTTGAATTCAGGACCGCCGAAAAAAACACAACTCTATCTCGAGTGGCAGAATTTGAATCCAGAACCTCTGGACACTCTAACCACAAGCCCATAACTAGAGACATCTTCTAAAGGTCCTCAGCAAACGAGGTTGAAGATGTTCCTTCTCTGAGGGGCCTAAACAGGAGCTCTGGGATTTGGCCGTTCTCTTCATCACCTGATTCCACAAGGAACTCGAAATCAATGCCCTCGCAGGTGATCTCACTTATTGGCCCCTCCCCAAAGCGCTCCAGGACTTCTTCCGACGTTGCAGTGATAGAATACATGACGTCACTTTCCAGTGTGATGCCGCTAGGAAAGAAAATGTCGTGAATATCGCTATGGTCTTCATGTTCCACAAAATCTCCATGATGTGTTGCCAAGACTGAGCCATTGCTATCACGCAACTCAACTTTAGCAAGTTGAGTTGCGGAGTGAGTTATTTCTGTGAAAAGTGCCACTCCTGTGATACTGATTTGCTGTTTAACCTTGAATTTTACCGTGGACTGTTGGGGCGTGACTGCTTTCCACTTCGGGCGTAACGCCGAGGACTCAAAGCGCGGGCAGCGGAATGGTGTATCTTGTGTAGGCTCGGCGCGTGGTTGTGTTGAAAATCTTACGTTGCAAGACCGAAAACTCGAATTGTAGCCGATGTACATGTTGGCAACTTCTTCGTGACTCAGAAATGATGATTGCGCCACGTATTTAGTAAATTGCTTCATACTCATCAACGGGAAACGAATAGAGTAGAATGCATCCCCAAGAACACTGCGCTTGTTCTCAACTGTCAGCGGAATTGACAGCCGCTGGCATTCTCTCCCCGCCCATTTCGCAGCCGCTCGAAAAAGTACCGTCTCCTTAGCAACCAGCGTGTCGCGTGCTAAAAAGGCGGTAAGCGTGCCGTGGTCGATTTCAACGAATCGGTCATCCTGGGCTATTTGCGAGGCGTGTTGGTCGATGATAGTCCAGCATTGTTTCTCGAGCCCTTTGCTCACTCCAAGCAGACAACAGTGATCCAACACAAGCAGACAGTTCTCTGCATTCAAGTTGTTCAGGATAAATTCTGTGCAGATCTCGGCCAGGCTTGGTATGAGGTATTTCCGGGCAAGAAACAAGACTTCTGGAACGTTATCCGTGGTCAGCTGTACTTCATCATAGTACATGAACCGGAGCATCTCCAGAAATGATTCAGGCTCGCATTCAGACATTTCAACCTAAAAAGCAGAAGGGAGCCGGTTAACAGTTACTCCCAATAGCACCAAGCAGCCGAAACTAAACTGAGAGTTGAAATATTGATTGTTGTTTGAACTTTATATGTAATAAGTCTGCATTAGTCCAGTCCCCATGTGCTCGACAACTTTGGAGCAACTTTTGGCGTTTGGAGCAATTTTTGCGGTTGTTGCAACCTCGAGCAAGTTTTACTTTTCTGAGCAATTTTTGAGTAAAATATAGGTTTAGAGCATATATCGAGCACAAAAAATTCAACGATTTCGTAGCAATTATTGAGAAGAACGAAAAATAAAGCGTTTAATTGGCGTTTATATAAAAATATCAAGAAACTGTTAGCCAGTAACTTTTGAAATTTAGGTAGCAACTTTTTGGATTTAGAAATTTTTTAAACAACTTTTTGACATTCCAGTGAGCAACTTTCCAGAACTGAGGATTTTACGAGCGCAATCGGGACAGACCTACAGTCTGCATACGAGCACTTGGGTGGAAAGAGGCACTATGAGAGTAAAGCGTCTTGCTCAAGAACACAACGCTATGCCCAGTTTAGGGTTTAATCTCCGACTGCTCGAGCGCACTTACTCAGGCGGCGCACCAAGACGGTTGTAATCGCAAGGAAGCAAATGTCTCATTTCCAGGTTTCCCTCCTTGGTTGAAACGCGGTTCGCTTTGCGTTTTTGCACTCGTAAGGTCCGCGGCTTAACCATCAAGCGTTTCGTTCCTTGTCAGCTTTTCACCAACAAAATGCAATGCTCCCGGGACGAGGCAGTTTTAGCAGACCAACGCCGGTTACCCAGTGAACCGAATCAAGTGAGGCAAAAATACGATCATGCGGTACAGCCAGACATACTATATGAGGCGTGCACAATCACTGGGCGAAAATGTTGGACATCGTGATCTGAAGGATGAAAAACCTCAGTTTCAGTTTTTAAATCGACCACATTTTGTGGCGTCAATTCTATGGTTTTTAAGAGTGTAGACGATGGGAAAATATGATTGATTCATTTTACACCTCATCACGAAAAATTTACTGGCAAATTAGGTGGAAAATCAGTGCGAAATCCGGTACGCTTACGTGACATCTCGTAAGATCGAAATTTGGGTCAATTTTTTCCTCTTGAAGCTGACATATGTGTAGAAAATTTCTTCCTAAATGTTTCTGCTGACTTCTCACAAATCGCAGGATTCTGTTTCACAGAAAAGTCAGAATAATTTCAAGAGTTCTCTGAAATTTTCCTTATGTTGCGTCAAGTGCATGGCCCGTTTACTCTCATCGACCATAGCTCTCGACCAATGAGTGCGAGAGAATATTCCTAGTTATTGTATAATATCTCATCGACCATAACTCTCGACAAATGATTGCGAGAGAATTCTCCTAGTTATTGTATAATGAAAAGTTTGTTTTACCTGCTCTCTTGTGGTAAGTTCTGTCTGAAGTGCGCCAAATGCGTAGAAAAGCGACGAGAAGACAGGACTGCTAATAGCCAGTATATAGCGGTGTGCAGGGATAGATGTCTTCGCTGTTCTGCCCACAAGGAAACGCACATCGCTAAATAGCTCACGATTAAACATGTGTTTGTTTCTTTCGCGAAGTGAACCACAATTTGTCTGCCACTGGTCATCCTCGCCCGTGTAGCGCAGGCTCGCACGGAGAGTGAACTTGCTTCCGTATGTGTCTAACCTGGATTCCAAGCGAGACGCGACCTGACAGTCCAGTTTCGAATCTTGCCTGAAATCCAACTTGATGTTTGGATGCACG
>OX393562.1:6364703-6392203 GCA_947652115.1 Blastomussa wellsi
GAAATATATTTCAGAAGGCTTTCGGATCCTTCTTCAGGGTGTTACACAGACTCAAAAAGACTGACTGAAGAAGGAACTGCTATTTTGTCACGGTGGTCCTTGCAAATTTACTCCTGTAAAAAACTCAACGTTTTGTTGACTTCACTTCCGTTTGTAGGCATGCAAGGCGCACTGGAGAGATCTGGAGATCTTAGACAATTCTCTTTTGAGCTTGCAATATTTTTTAACACGCCATTTAGCCTTCTTCACTCTCTCACACTCTCAGTTTTGGCTCGTCACGCACTCTTTCCTTCCCAACCAGGGAGGAAAAAATGCGTTACGCGGTCAGTACAGCATATTAGACCATATAGTAAAGTTTACAAGTTTATTAGGTTGAAAACAACGATATTTGATGTTTGGACCACTCTGGTAAAAAGCTTGATTGTAAGTTTCTCCTTTCCCAGCTCTTCTATGTACGGCTTTCTCCCAGGACTTGACTCCTCTTGGTTTTCATGTGACGTCATAAATTTCTGAACTCAAAATTCGCTAGGCCTGCTAAATTTTCGTTGCTACTAGGTGTAAGGCTAACTAAAAATATATCTTTTCGCAAATTTTCAGCTCGATAGTACCCTTCGTTTTGAAAACAGAGCATCTTGAATATTTGAGTTCTCGGCCTTATGTGACATCAAGATGAGAACCGTGACAAAACTGTTTTGTTTGGAAAAAGCCTATCCTTTCGATTTTCAGATGTTTGAACATTTCAGATATAATAAGTGGTGTTTATGTGTAAGTAATAGTTCATGAGTCAGAAGTAGTCGCTATTATAGCACAATTGAATTCCAGATGGTTTCGCGTGCATCACGGCGGCCATATTTGTGCCCCTCGGAACGACACAAATATGGCGGCTCCATACTAAGCTTGGTAAATTTGCGTGGAACGTTTCAGCAAATAACTCGCGTACGGGACACCACACAGGCCTGAGACTTGGAGAAATTGTTTATTTATATATCATCTACACTCTCTGAAATTCTAAGCTTCTGTAGTTGAATTGTTTTGAATTTAGTTTTTGATAGCGTGACAGTGAAAACCACCAATTGAGGGCGGAGAAATATAAAAGCCGGGGAACTAGGCGAACTTCTTCCAACATGTAGTAAAACGATATACTTCAGTTCTCTACACCCTTACTGGGGTATCTATCTCCGGGGGGTGGTTCCCTGGGGGAAATATTGGCTGCACTCCCGCTGTGAGATACTTCTTTACGGCGTTCATCAATGGATACTTGCCTTGCCCGCAATGCTGTCCGGAGAAGTCGTCCAGGTCGAAAGACCAGAACATGACACCACGGAGGGAATTCTTCTTCAACACGTTATCGAGCTTGTAAATCAAACTCTTCTGGTGATCGAATCCTACCCAATCTTTATCCTTGTAACCATATGGAGCCATGGCTTTGTTATGCTCCACAACTGTCAGTCCTGCATTGCAGATCTCGTAATACGCTAGCACACCCACAGTACCTAAGATTTTTCCTTTGGGAGTGTAGTGGAAATCACGCGGGGCGCCAAGACCGTTGATGAATGGGTTTTCTAAACCAAACGCGCGTCCGTATGTGGCCAGACCGAGGACGATCTTGTTGGCTGGCATTCCTTCCCTGACTCCCGGCTTCTCCCAAGTGTCTCTGTTGTTCATCCAGTACCAGACAGCGAAGGGGACGGTTCTCATGACTCCTTCTGGTCCCATAGCAGTGTGATGTCCTGTCTTGTTTTCAAATAAACCGTGAAGATCATACGTCATTAAGTTGATCCAGTCAAGGGGTTTGGCAATGCCCGGAATGTCGTATGCGTCCTTTATGGTCTGACTTACAGCAGCTACTGCTGCAGTTAACAACAAGCGTTCCTTCCCAGAAGCCTTGGCCTCGACCTCAAATGCAGCTCTCAGCTCGTTGCAGAGATCGGTGAACCGATATTTGTCGCTTTTGGGAGAGCCTCCGCGCGTGCCTGGGTATTCCCAGTCAAGGTCCAAACCATCGAATCCAAACTTTCTCAGGGTGCCAATGGACGACTTGATGAAGATCGCACGGTTTTCTTTCGTCGCTGCCATCTTTGAGAACGGGCTGTCTTTGTCCTCTTCGGCCCATCCGCCAACAGTAAGCTGGGTTTTGAGCTTTGGGTTGATTTTCTTTAGCGCGTTGATTCTTTTGTACAAGTCGTGATCATTTTTCTCTTTTATATCCAGTGCGTGAGTGGTTCGGTTGACCAACGCAAAGGAGAACAATACGTGAGTACAGAGGAAGGGATCGATGTCTTCAGGCACGAATTTAGCACTTTTGTCTCGATATTGAGACCAGTCGGTGTAATAACATCCACGGACATACTCTGATGCCACCGACTGCCAATACAGCACACTGCCAAGGTACAGGAGAAACAATCTGGGTTTCATAGTTACGTTGTCCTGATCCTGGGAGGTTTCTACTCCTTCGTTGTAAACCTCCAAACTAGTGTGTACAAAGAAACAGTGGCCTTTAATCATTTGTTGTCATTTGACCCGTCTTAATTTCCGGCCGCCATGTTGGTGACTGTGCGTGGGGTATCAGTGGCAATACTAACTCGGTATAACTCTGTGTGATACGGGATACCGCCCACCAGCGACTCGGACAATATACATAAAATATCCTTTAAAAGTGCCTATGAGGTAATTTTCTTTTACCTATTCGTTTGTTTATGTCTTAATTAACTCACATTTGCGGGTTTAACCCACCAAAAGCGCATTTTTGATGTTTTTTGGAGCCTCAAAGTTTGGATTTCGCAAGCCTGAGTGGGTCCGTTTCGTGCTCGGTCAAACGCTCAGATTACACAGGAAGTGACGTAGTTGGTGGTTCTGAATACGATGGCTGTATTGGGGAACCAGCTTCTTTGGTTACATTGTCTGGTTAAATTGCAGACTGTTCGAGGCAGCGTGCATTACTCCTCTGCTCGTTTAGCTTCCCACGCAGACGTCCTTTGGGCTTCGTCACGCGTTCCTTCCCCACGGACGTCTGCACTGCTGAATCGAACGTCCACTTCCGTCCACGGCTACGAACCAATGAGAGGTAACTTTCCAGTTTTGGATAGGATAGCTGTCATGCAATGAGTCAATACTGATTGTTTTCTTTAATTGGATTAAACGGCCTGTGAACTGAAGTGGACTGCCCATGCAGCAGACGTCCGTGGGGAAGGCGTGACGTCTGCATGGGAGGCTACTGCTCGTTTAGAACACGGCTAATTGGCCGTGAGAAATGCTCCATACAATTCCGAATTTTGCATGTTTGTATCCCAAAATGTGACATAATGTAAATCAGATGAATAAAGTTCACGTTAATACCTTCAACAAGTCCAACAACACCAACAACACATCTGTATTTAAAGAAGTGGTCTCCCAAGGAGCCGTGATTAAACGGCCTGTGAACGGAAGTGGACTGTCGATTCAGCAGACGTCCGTGGGGAAGGAACGCGTGACGAAGCCCAAAGGACGGCTGGGGCCCAACAACTGACAAATTGGGATCCAGTCAGCCGCGCGGCCTCAATTACTTCAGACGAGCGCCGATATCAGGCGCGCAGTGTTTCAAATTTTCGAATTCGCAATACTTGATGTCAATGAACACCAACCGACTAGAGTTATTTAAAACTTTGGCACTTTTAACTAATCTTTTCCTTTAAACTAGTTACTTTATTATTATATTCAAGAGAGTACCCCATGACACAAGTACCCCATGCCCGGAAAGTATTACAGGTCTATAACTCTTTCTCTCCCAGGTTCTCCAAATACAAGAGGTCAAGGGGTTGAGCATGTACATGTACAAGTGCTGCGCTCAGCAGAACATCCCTAAAATTCCCTAAAACTGCCACGTTCGCTTACGGCTGCGCACTGGACGATTGAAAGTTCTTGTTGCTGTGTCATCGTGGACACAACTACGTCACCTATATTTTCCAACCAATCAGAGAAAAGATTAGAACGTATGACAACAAATATGGCGGACGTTTTTATATTCAAACACGCGTTCAAAGGCAATCTGGTTTAGGTTTGCAAATAGCTGGGAAGGGAGCTTTGGTCTCTTTTCCTACTTTAGCAAAACCTAATCATGCTTTTGTAGAAGAATGAACTGTCTTAGTGTTTCAGCAGCTTTGAAATTTCTGGCGTTTATGGCATCGTTGGTTTCGCTTGTCGGAAATGTGAAAGCGGACAGCACCAAAACTAGTGGTTTGTCTGCTCGAAGCAACTCCTGGTAAGTACAGGAAGCTTTTAAAACAAGTCAGAAACTTTCAGTATTGTTTCAAACGGCATTCATGGTCTTTTTTAGCTCCCTTTTGCTTGTGAGTACGTTAGATGGTCAATTGAGCGCGTTGGATTCACAAGAAAATGGAAAGTTGTTGTGGAGTTTACCAGCTTTTCATGGCCCTCTTTTGTCTTCAAGTCTCAGTTCAGTTCAGGTACTCTACATAGAACGTGATTTTCTTACAGTACTGTTCCAAGAATTATAGATATACATGGACGATTGCAATCATTAATTAAACATAATATAATTTATCGGCGTACATGTACGTAGGCGTTTAAGATAAGTTTAAAATTATCAACGTGGGAATCCCCGATGGAAGTATTTACATGTGTCAAGTGTTTTTTCATTGTTATTACGTCTTTATTGAAATGATATTTTATTTGGTTACGTTTACACCATTATAAAAATTATGGAGTATTGGAATATGCAGATAAGTTGTGATAAGTTTCTTTTTCTCTCGGGGGAAAATTCCCGCAGTACTTCAGCCGAGCTAATTTTGTTCCACCATAGGAATCAAGTGAAAGATGTTTGCTTCTTGTAAAGACGACTAGAACTTGCTTTCTTTGTTTCTTCTGAACTGTGCTTTTGCTTCTAGCCTACATGTATCTTCAAGTCGAAATCCAAATTTTTTGTCTGCGTTCTTCCCATTTATAGACCAATTTTTCTCTCTGAAAACTACCGTATAAGTCGACCCCCAAATTTTGGGGCCAAAAACTAAGTTTCCTTCATTTCTAGGTACAGATTTTATTGGAAAACATATTGTATTTCTTAGAATTATCGTTCAGGAACTATGGATATATGAAACAATCACAGCAAGTTTCAATATAAAGTTTTAATTAATTTTCTTGCATGTCCGCAATTGTTTTAACAACACATGTACATGTGGGCTTTTTGTCCATAATTTTTGAAACAGGCTTACAAAATCAAACTCACTAATTCCAGACAAACCTTTCTAACTTAAGAAGATGAAAAGCAGCTCTAGCAGACAGGCAAAACACCAAAGAAGGTCAAGAATCTTTGAGAACGATTTGAAAAACGAAAGTGCCATGCTTGTTTGGAAAACTTGGTAGCCAAGCTACAACTGACTGCACATGCTTTCATCATGCCAGGTTACTAAGCAGGGAGTTCAAAGCGAGAAAGATATTTTTTCTGAGCAGATTTACGTCTTTATTTCGCAGGAAATGACAGTTCTTTATTCCGAAATTGTGCCAGGCAGTATCTTAGGTCAACATAAAGAAGCTAAATTTTAAAGCATTTCAACTTGAACTGCTAATTTAGACGCACTACCGCTAAGCGAAGGACTTTGCGTTTTGGTGTCATTGTTTATAAGATGTTTTACTTAATTATAAAGACAATTGTTATGCTAATTGTGCAAAAATTTATTTCACCGGTGCTTGGGTCTTTGGGCGATTTTTTGGACTGATTTTTAGTTTTTGAAATGTCGACTTATACACGACTAAATACGGTATTTGTTTTGTATGAAACTGACCTTAAAAGCTTGCTGTTCGCTCGTACGCACCTCAATGGTTTTCCTGCGTCAAACGGTCTGAACGTAATCTGATTGGTTCAAATTCATTGTGTGAACCAACCACCAATTGGCTTAACTGGATGCGCACATAAACAAAGATTTTCAAACACTTTATGATTTCTTGCCTGAAAAATTAAAGGAGGAAAAAAGTTATTTACTGGCTAAGGGTCAATCAGTATAGTGAAAAGCTGTGATTTTTTTCATTTTTTAACTAAGGCTAGTAAGCAGCACAAAGGAAGACGTCTTGTAATTGTAAGCTAGCATCGTAGATGCTAAATCTTTGTGCCCTGACCATGTGAAAACTTTCTATTTCAACAGATGGCAAAGCATGTGGGCTTGATTCCATCATTAGATGGTGGATTGTACCAAGTCAATGGAGACAAAGTTGAGGTAAAATAAAAGCAAGATTTAATGAGTGTGGAATTAATCTTACAGTCAATTGACATGAAATATAACTTAACTTGCTTAATAAATAATTATGTGTAAGCAGCAGTGATACATTCATGTATAATAAGAGTGATTTCAATAAGCGTCAACAGCCGATGAAAGTGTTGGCTACTTCGCTCTGCTTTACTGAGAAAAAGTCGGCTAGTTACATGTACCTGCTGAGACTGAAGTAATTAAAGATTGATTTTCAAACAGTCTGTTACTCTACTCAAACTAGCTGTATGGTGACCCATTAGGACCATAGAGTTTTTTATATCTTTCTTAGTTTTATTTTAGATTTTTCTTTTATTTTAATTTTATTTCTTCTTTTTTAATTTTATCATTTAGTTTCATTTTCTAACTGTAATTATTGTGCAAAAAAATTAAGATACAGTACCGCTCAAAAGTAAGTTGACAGTCTCGACTCAATCCTCGAAAATTGATCCTCGATCGTCGAAGTTTTCGAGAATCGAGAATCGAGGATCAAGTTTCAAGGATCGAGAAATAAGGCTTCCTCGAATATGCTAACTCGAAAGGGCTTTCGAGAAAACGATTTATTTCTCGAAGAAAGAATAGCGGCTCACACCTCAAGTACAAGTGTTTCGCGTCAACCATTATCACGTGTAAACATTCGACTGAACGATGTCTTCACGCACTGCATGTCATTTTTTCAACAACTTGTGTTAAAAACTTGATGAAGAACTGCCGTCGGCAATGCAAACTTTCGACGTGATTTAACTTTCACGATCTGAAGCCGTTTTCAAAATCAATCAAAATAAAACTCCGTAAAAACCTAACTTTAATAGTAACGCAATCAAAATGAACCGTGTTTTGTTGACTTTGCATACCAGTAAAATAGAACCTGAGCCTTTTTATTTGGTTTAATATATTTCTTAAACTTTCCTTTTCGTGAAAGCCGTAATATTAAAACTCCATCAAAATTTCTTGCTGAGAACGAAAATTTGGAATCGAAAGTAAACAACATTATGCAAATTTATCTTGAAATGTGAAACCGCGCTCGCTTTGTGAGAGAATTTTTCGTGGATATTTATACAATTCTAGCAAAACCGTAGCCGTTAACCAGTATTTTTCAACATCGCTCTAATAACACACTAAATTTGCAAAGGGTATCCATCGAATTAAGTAAATAAATACTCGATGTAGTTTGCCATGGAAGTTTAAAGTCGTAGATTGAATTTCCATTTTGTCTAGCGTTCATCATCATCTCAGAAAATTTTGAATGAAACTTGTTTGGGTTACTATCGAAAATAAAGGGCTTCAGTGGTAATTTATGGAAAGGAAAAAAACGATGGAGTTCGCTAAGATTGTCAACTAAAACCTTTTGAATCACGCAATTACTGTAGATTATTCACTTGATAGCGCTAAAATTGATGAAACGAAAGTATCCTAATCTCTTTTTTTTACCAAATGACGTGAATGAAACAAAATGTTAGAATGGTAGGCAAGGTTATTTTCATCCCCAGCAATATTAAATATTATAGAAACGGGAGATTTTACCTTTTCGTGTTTGATCTTAATTATGACATACTGCCACGCCAACTTGCACGAAGCAACATGGTACGCGAGTAGCCTGAACATCAATTTTTGCTCTCGATTTATCAAACGTAAAAACTGGAATACATTTTGGTGGACAAGCAATCAAATTTATTTTAGTTGTCGATAAAAATGTTTGTGACAGCAAGACTTGGTTAAATTTCTTTATCGCAATCAAAATGAATGTTTACATTTGGAATCGTGAGCGAGGCTCCGGCCGCACGAGTTGGAATTTGCTGTACAACATACACGAATGCGGTCTATTTGAGAAATTTATTTCTTGAGAGATCAGTCAAGCGACTAGCTCATTAACTTTCTCGACTCGAAACTCGATACTCGATACTCGATCCTAGAATTCTCGATCCTCGATCCTCGAAACTCGAGGCTCGAGGGACTGTCAACTTACTTTTGAGCAGTACTGTAAATAAGAATTAGCCGATTTTTTTAGAAATTTTAAAAAAATACATGTGGCCCATCAGGGAAATAGGCCCACAAAGGCTATAGCCCATCAGGCATTTTGACTTTAGGTTTCGCACAATGCTCTTCGGGCTAGTGATTATGTTTACACTAGCGGTAATTTTACAAAATATCCAAGCGGAAAAAGCAGGATTAGGATGCGGAAGGAAAAATTGGTTAGTCACCTGCTGGCAACCAGTTCGGAAATTCTGGTCACCAAAACTCAATTTTTGGTCGCATTAGGAACCAGTCAGCTATAATTTCAGACCCTATATTCTATACTCCCTATATTCTATGATCCCTATATTCTCTAAACAAAAGAAGGTTCCAACTGCCATGTCCTTGGGGGTAGCATTTTCTAATACAACCTTTTATGCTCGATAGGCAGAGAGTTCTTATTTATAACTAAATAATATATAAGTTCAATGTTATGCCTTTCATTTACTGTTAGATAAATTATGATAAAGAAAAAAAAAAACAAACAAGTTAAGAATGGAAAAGCACTGACAAGTGAGATTGTCTTTACTGCTTGCCAAAATTTTCTTCAGTGTCAATGATGTCCACAGATGTGGACGAAAGCTCTTTTTATTCCCAGTGATTAAAATTTATAATTATATAGGGTAATGCTGTTTATGTGGTCAAGCACTTAACTTAGGGATACCTATAGGTTCAGTTATGCCACTGAAACAAGGAAAAGAAATATTTCAAACAAACATTACATAGCTCAAAATCCCAACTGGCTGAAGGCAGAACAGTTGGCTATTTACAAAGTGTGAGGGGAGATTTTAAATCAGGATAATCAAGAAACAATTCCCAGGCTTGAAGCTGGGACCTTGGAATTACAACTCACTTGAATATTCTGCCTTCTTTATCAAAAACAGTTATCCCCAGGAAAGGTGAATTTACATTACAAGTGTAAATTAACCGTGTCAAACAGTATTCCTGCAGCGCAAGTTGTTATACTTGTAACATATTCAAGTTTATTAGAGAGCTCATTGTTTTCTTTTTCTGTACCTGTAGCCTATTCCTTTTACTGCTGACACACTCCTTGGCTCATTCTTCAAGCTCCCTGATGGTTCAATTTTAGTCGGTGGCAAAGAAGCCACCGCTTGTGGTCTTAATCCATATTCTGGAAAGGTCAGTCTTTGTATGCAATTTATAAATTTAAATTTTAGTCTTTGCTTGCTATAAAATAGAGCTCTACAGTGTATGACAAAATTGTAGGGTTCTGGTCATAAGTAAATTAAGTCTAAGTTAGAGTTGGTAAGTTTCTAAAGAAACTGTGGTGCTGCATTGGTGGGAAGTATAACAATATAATTTGGTTTTAGCAACTGGGTTGATAATGTAAATTTGCCACTGTAAAGAGGTACGAGAGCTGAAGTTTCGAGCGTTAGCCCTTCATTCGCTCTGACGAAGGGCTAATGCTCGAAACGTCAGCTCTCAAATCTCTTTACGGTGGCCAATTTACATTATCAACCCAGTTGATAAAACCAAATTATAAGTCTAAGTACTACGCTTCCTGATTGAGTGTGGCGCGAGGCAAGTTTCGCGCCCAAGTTTTACTGTTGAAACCCCCATGTTGTCATTGGTAACAGTGCTTGTTTCCATTGGAAACATCTTGTGGTATTGACATCATATGCATTAAGCGACAAAGCGGCAAAAAAAAAATTTGAAAGGAAGGACTTTAATCAATGGTTGTGCCCTTTTGCAAGATTTGTGAAAATTAATAGTAGATGAAATAGTTAGGAATGGTGGGATATCAAGACTGGCTACTTTCCAGGCAAATTTTCAGATGTGGCGAAGAACTACTGTGAAAAATATTTGGCAGCGTCTCCATATGGAACGTACCGACTGAGCCATGCCAGCACGGAGGTAGAAAAAACAGTAATTTAACTCAAGGTGACTTGCAGTTGATTGAAACTATCAAAAGAGAAAGGCCAACTTTATCACTGAGAGAAATTTACGATGGATTAACTGAATTTGGTGACATTCCAAAGAGAACTTTTTTGGTCGGCAGTTCCTCTTGCCTTGAACAATAATATGTTGTCTGGTTTAAAATATTCATGGCAAAAAATCAGCACTGTTGCCGAAGAAAGATTTACTGTGGAGAATGTGGCCTACACTCAAATGTTCATAGATTATCTCCATGCCAAAGATCCTTTTAAGCTCAAATTCTTCGACGAATGTGGTTTAAAGTTACCATTTCATGGTAAGCGTTTATATGGTCATGCACCAGTTGGAGAAAGATGCATTGAACTCTTGCATTATCACAGTTCACCAAACATAACAGTTAACCTATTAGCTGGGCTAAATGGGGTAGAATGTATGAACACAGTACATGGTGCATCAGATACTTTAGATTTTCTTCGCTTCTTCGGTGAAGCAGGAAGTGCAGCCAACATAGAAACTGCAAGACCCGCGCTTGAAGTAGGGGACATTGTTGTGATGGATAACTGCTCGACTCACCATTTTGCTGGCGGGGAAGCATTACAAGAATGGTTAAATGAGAGAAACATTGAGCTTGTCTACACACCAACTTACTCTCCAGATTTTAATCTTGCAGAGTTCGCTTTTAACAAAATGAGGAGTGTGACGCATTATAATCTTTTGGATCTAACAAATGAAAACATTGAACTTGCTGCTTATGAAGCTGTAGACCACATAACATCACATAGGTCCTACACTAATACTAATTAGCAAGAGAAGACAACTCTAAGACAACTGTATAAACTATAAATATTTTGGTGAATTCTGTTTGTGAACCCTTGTCAAACACGAGTGTATGACTGATTAAAAGCCTTCTATAATTTCAGTGTTCGCTCTAGTTGTATTTAAGTAATAATATATTAGCACATTTATCTTACAACAACAACAACTTTATTAAAGGGTTTAAATTAAAAGGATGCAGGATATATACTCAAAAACTTGCCTCAAAAAATAGGCAAAAACATCTGATAAAGAAGTGGCTACTTCTTTACACTCTTTACATAGTACATCTAACTTCAGAGTGTCGGCGAATTGTTTTGAAAAACGTATTGCTAAAAATAGAAACCTCTCCACGCGTGAGAAATTTTTTTTTGAACAGGTTTGTATTATTTTTCACAGTAAACGTTTTTCGGTGTAAATAAAACTTGAACTACTGAAACTTTTGTCACACATAAAACCACAAATATCATGCAACTTTCACAACTGGATCTGAAAGTGTAAAACGATCTACTGCGTAAATGTAAACATGAAACACGTGTAAACATGTCAATTGTCAATGCGTGTTCTCTGGTATGCTATTTCTTTGAAGTTGTACGAGAGCATTCGCCGCTTCTTGATCCATAAAAATAACCTCGCATCTTTCCCCCTCGGGAAAAGAGACGTTGTAAAAGACTTTCAACTGAAGCATGTTGACAATTTGACATTCAAACTACCAGCTGAGAATTAACTCGACTAAACGTTCGTACATTTTAGCAGGAATTAGCGGTAGCCGAAAACTGATGACGTCAATACCGCGAGATGTTTCCAACGGAAACAAGCGCTGTTACCAATTACAACATCAGGGTTTTAACGGTAAAACTTGGGCGCCAAACTTCCCTCGCGCCACGCTCAATTGGGAAGCGTAGTAAGTCTGTTCATTATTTTTGTAAGGAGTATACCATTTTGATTTCAGTCCTTTCAAAACGCTCCAGTCATATATGAACAAGTGGTTGTTATTAATGTATAGGTACGGTATGTCTGTTCTGCTGATGGCTGCCAGTTGACGGAGCCTGATAAGAATCATGTCCAAGATAGTGATGTTCTTGTGCTCAAAAGAACACAGCAAACGATCCGTGCTGTTGATCAGAGGTCAGGAGTTGAAAGGTACGTCTTTGGAACACTTACCTGGAGCAGTTTGCTTAGCTTTAAGTGACTAGGAGATGCAATATTTTGGTGCTTTCAATAAGCACAGACAGAAAAACCAGCTACTTCTTGCCCAAAAGTGAAGAAATTCCAAAACGTTTCTTAATTTAAAATACAGTCAGTTTCTCTCCTTTAATTAACCAGCTGTCTACTTAAAGTTATTGAGACCCAGGCTGGTAATTGTCCTCCTCCCAGGATATGATGTTAGTCCATCCCAGGGCCCAGCAGTAAATTTGCCAATATGTACACATTTTATACGCCTGGGTGGAGAGACGCACTGTGAGAGTAAAGTGTCTTGCCCGAGAACACAAAGCTGTGCCCTGGCTGGGGATCAATCCTGGATCACTCAATCCAGAGTCCAGGGCACTTTTAAGCCACTGTAACCCCCCCCCCCCCCCCCACCCCCTTCCTAAGTTTAACATTTAAACTCTATTTTTAAAATTATTTTAGAAATTTGTACTGATTGGGAGATCAAAGAATGCTGATGTTATCAGTAATTGCCTTACTGTTCTCATTAATACTCACTCTTCCAGATGGAATTTCTCTGTTGGGCAACATGATGTGAGTTACGTAGAAGCTGTTTTGGAAGAGAATGGCAATGGCCATTGTTCTGAAGATGACATTGTATTTACAGAGTGGAGTCTGCGTGTGTCCATTCCTAATGGTCTTGTAGCAGCAGTAAACAGTCATGGTGCATCGGAAACTGAAGTGGTGTTATGGAGCCACCAGTTTGAGTCCCCTATAGCAGCAGTTTGGAGGTTAACTGGTGGTAGTATTCAGCCAGTGACACTACTTACTAAAGATGTTATGACAGAATTGGCCCACTCTTCTTCCCAGACAGCATTTCCACAGGGGCCAGTTATGTACATAGGTGAGACATTTCTTTATTTAATTGTGGGTGTTCAAAACATGAGTAGGCATTTGTCTGTCTTGAAAGATAACGGTGTTCACTTGGTTGGACTACTGACAATTAAGTCTAGAGTGGCTAAGCAGATGGATCCTGTCATGGCAGTCTCTTCCACAGGCAGTGCAGATGAACCTAGACTGACGATCAATGACTTGAGTAAGCTGCTGCCTCTGCTTCTTGTGTTGTCTTTTATCTTCCTTCAAGCTGTTTTTTTTTTTCACTTTTCCTCACTTCTCCTGACTCCTCATACTACTTGTCACTGGCTACAGTGTTCATCGGCAAGTAGCTCTCAGCTGTCTGCGTCAATGTCGATTAATTCCATGTCGTGTTTCCAGACGTCCTTATAGCCGCCACTGCAAGGTGGCCAACTGGGTGGCGGCCAGTGGCCCGCTTGTTGACAGTGTATTCTTGGTATTGGATTGTAAGGGAGGTGAATACAGGGGAATGTCAATAACAAGGGATTTAAACATGTCATTTGAACATAGTCTGGTCTTGAGATGCCACTGGTCACACTAAATATCAACAAGAAAAGGTGCACGATTTAGGTGCATGGTTTAATTCCATTTTTTGTGCTTAAAAATGGATATTCAACTTCTTTTCTGTCAGAAGAAGGTTGCCTGATTTCCCAGAAAGACAATCACAGCTAGAGTGATGCGCATTCTGGACCCTAGATCCACCCTTGATCAATGGTTATTCCTTGCCTGGCTGTCGTAGATTGTGCAGATTAAGCCTCCTCAAACGGTGATAAAGAAGCCCTCAATCACAGCTTTTTAACTTTTTCAACGTCATTTGGATGACACCTTTCAAATCTAACAAGGAACTGTTGAATTGGCACATTTTGGATGTTTTTTGCAATGTAATGGTCTTTATTTATCAACTGAAGTTGCATGTTGAAACACGCTTCACGGCAAGAATATTTAGCACTCATCGCAGAGCAAGCCCTGAAAAATACATTTCACACGTCTTATTAAAAGCTGGCAGGCTATTCACAAAATTTCTGTTCGCTAGAAAACTTGAAATATTGTGTGATTCGAACCTCTGCAGGAGCAGGCTTTCCAATGTTTAAATGGTGACTCGATTCAAAACTCAAATGTTGATTTCATTATGTCTGGTGTTCACGTGACAGGCATGCGAGTATTTGAAAAATATCCTTAATTTGCATAGAAAGCTGTATATGTACTTGAATTTGCATAAACGTGAGAACTATTTGGCCTTGCCACCAGTTGATTCTTATGAGGGACAAATATATAACGAGGGCTAAGAAAGTCTTAACCTTTTCAAAAGCACTGCAAGGTTTGCAAAAGTCATGGCTGGCCATACAGTAATGCCCCGGGATTTCTCTCAAGTTGTGTCATGTCAACTGCTGAGACTTGTAAATATCTATTTTACATAAGATTATAAATCAACACATCAAGCTCTTGCTGAATGGCACAAAAAACGAAAGTCATTTCAGTCTAAAACTGAAGAGGGAAAAAATTTGGCAAATTTCAGTAGCCAATAGAGAGATTAAGCATGACGTTCGTTTTTCCCACGAACTACAAAAATTCAACTTCTGCAGTTTGCCGTTATGCGCTTGTACGCGGATATAGGTCGGTATGCGGTTGTTTTGAACTAGTGATTTTTTCCCTTTTTTTGGACAGATTTATGTAAAAATCAGATAGAAAGGTAACGAAATGAAAGGCAGTATTGTGTTTGCCGTTTGCCATATAAACACCATGCCTAATCTCTCAAATGACTGCTGTTTTACTCGAAAAAGCAACTGGAAAGCAGATGGGCCTTCTTTTGGTTCAGCAAAAGTTGGTTTATGTTGAAGCGTGACATTCCGGTATATGATACACGATATTCGGCCATGAATAAGTTCAAACTTTGCTGCTCTCTAATTTCTCTGTCATCTCGGAAAACTTTGTAATTTTGTCGTTCGGTAGCGCTTGACACAAAAGTATGTATTTCACACTAAACGGAATGATAGCAAATTAATCATAGACTAGAGCTTGAAATTCAAAATGAATGGCAGTTACAGAATGATAGGCGCTTAGGAGCAAATGTTATCTTATGTGAGGGCTCCCTGCAAATTACACAAATGAAGACGTGTGGCAATGTTTTTGCAAGGTAAACAAATTCTCTGAATGACGTGGTTCTCACCGGGATGAAGCTAAGAAATTACAACGCTGGCTCACAAACAAGCTCAGCCAGCTTTTCTGACAATTGTACCTACAAAATCTCCTTGAGTCTTTGTTTTCTAGTGAACTTTAAGCCAGTGATAAGCTCTCTTTCATCCGGTGAAATTAGCCAGCAGCTGGCCATTAG
The DNA here is from genome assembly GCA_947652115.1 of Blastomussa wellsi. Lineage (NCBI taxonomy): Eukaryota > Metazoa > Cnidaria > Anthozoa > Scleractinia > Plerogyridae > Blastomussa > Blastomussa wellsi. Next base: position 6,380,058 of record OX393562.1, read on the forward strand.
CTACATCCCTGTTCTCATGTTCCTGGCCAGCTGCACAGTTGAAGACTTGTGTGCCAGGCATATAATGTACAACTCGCATGTTCTGGTGATACATCTCAAAAGTAACGTAGATTTGGCTGGGCTTTTACCTTATCCACCTTAGATAATTAATGAATTCAAAAATTAATTAATTCACTTTCAGTTAGTTCTTTTAGTAGGGGCATGGCTCTGGTCTCCAGAAAAATGAACAAAAAAATACTGTGTGGCTAATTAAGAAAATATAATTAGAGGTGTATAAGGTAGGGCAGGGTAGTAATGTCAGCATTGTTTTGGTATGAATGGTTTTATTAGTTTGTTATGTATCTGTCTGATATTCCAGGGAAACATAAAGGTCAAGTTTACATTCAAACCTCGGAGCCATTTAACCCTGCCCAGGAAAACATGGCAGCTAGAATTGGTGATGTGAGTGGTAATGCTGTGGCACAGAGGCCAAGGCAGGTAACATGGAGGCCATATTTAACGAGCTCGCCATCACGAACACCCACTGTAGTAACAAAAGACTTGGCTGTATGGAATCCTGTGGAATATCCATTTGGTAAGATTAATGATTTGGTGGTAATACTACCAGTTGCATCCATCCTTCAGCACGATAAATGTAGCACATAGTTTTTAGTGTGTCACTGGGCGTGGCTCAAATTCAGTTGCACTATAACGAATGCAGTTTGTTTACCCACGTAGCACAGTAGAGCTCTTCAGGCAGAGCTCATTAGGAAGTGTACATATGTGGAGATCAAATTGGAATTTGGAGTGTCAGTTTTTTTGGATGAAGTAAAACTGGTGAATTTGGAGAAAAACCCTCAGAGCAAGGCAAGAACCAACAACAAACTCAACCCACATAACACCATGTCCAAGAATTCAACCCAGGTCACACTGGTGAGATATGTGTGTTCTCACCACTTCACTACCCCTGCTCCTCCTATCCAAACTGAATGTATATTCTTTTACTAATGAATTTGAATCATGAATAAGACAAATAACGAATCAGTTGACTGATGAAATTGTTCCTGTGATATCGTAAATTATATCTTAAAGCTGTAGATCACAGTACTGGAAATGGACCCTAAGCGACAGGGTTGTCAATTCTAGGAAGGCCTATTTTGCAAGAAAAGCAAAATTCTCCAGGAATCTGAAGATTTTGCCAGGAATCAGGAAACACAGAAAATTTGGGGGAAAACAAAAAGAAATTTTATTTAGATTTTGGGAAGTTTGAGATTTTTTAATTATGTATCCAAAAATACAGACAACATTCCTAAAATTTGTGGCATTGACAAGTTATTGAATGTTAAAACCATTATCCTGCATAATCTTGCAGAATATCGTCTGATCTTAGCTAACTCAGCCTACGGCCTCATCGGCTAAGTATCAGGCATTAGTTAATCTGTGCTATTTCGCAGGATAATTGTTAAAAATTATTTGCTAATTTGCAGACAATGGTTATTACTTGTATGGTGAAGTAATGCCAGTGATTCCACCACATAACAAAGACCAGCAACTCCTTCCAGTGCCTTCTGAAAGTGATTCCATAAAAGATAAGAACAATGCTTCAGCAACAATTGTGAATAAGGCTGAGTCATCAGTTTGGTGGTAAGAATTACCAGTAAACAATCAGTTTACATGTTCTTTATTGATTGTGGTTCTTCTTTATTTTTAATTTCATTCTTTTTTTTTGAATATAAAATTATTTTAGGGACTGGGCCATGGCCTAGTCCAGGATTTAAATAGATAAATTAACCGCTGCCTCGCTTAAATGGAAGATGGGTGCCTGGAGTATCCTGTGGCTTCCACTGTTGGCAACCAGCCACTAGATAGAATACCGCCCTCATGACTGGCAAATCCCCGCAACCCAGCCATGAGCCCCCATTCCAGGCACCCGTCAACACTGATCGAGTCAGTGGAAGGAAAAACAAAAGGGGATAGGGTGGGATAGGGGAAACACTACCTGAAAAACGTTTATCACCACTTAAGACTGGTAAAGAGGGGCCATAGGAATCCTCCTGAAGCATGGAATGCAAGATGAACAATGCTACCTGCTCAAAAAACCGCTTGCAAAGACCACAGAAGCAAATGGGCTGAAACGAAGCTGCAACAAGCCATGTTAGCCTGCACTCATACAGATGACAGCTGGCTGGATGTGCGCACTAAACTGCATTAAATCACTTTATCTAAGTGTTGATGTATTTAGCACTCCTGTGCTAACTGGGGACACTGCAACTAAGGAAACAAATAATTTATCGTAAATGGAACAGAGAGTATTTAAAAATCCCAACTGGCAGGAGGCAAACCAGTTGGCTATTTGTATGTAGTAGATCCATTGGTTTTCTTTTTCCCTACAGGCATGGTGCTGTATTTGTGACAGTTACTGTAGCTGTTGTCGTACAATTCATGATTCATTTCCTCCGCAGACAAGACAAAAGAAAGGTAAGTGTGCTTTGTGTATACAGATGGACAATATTATCAAATTGTTTAAACTTATTTTTTGTTCATTTTGGGGGTTGTGAATGCCATACTCACATTGTGTGTCTGAGTAAATGTCTTGTTGCTTTCATTTTAGCCTGAGGAAATAACACAATTCCAGAGAATGCCTTCAAATACATCAACAGCAACTGCATCCACAGCATCATTAGAGACAATTAAGGTAAAGTGAGTTGAATTTCTGCATGCATTGTACTGCAATAATACAACCATGCAATGCAGTCTGTATTCAATTTACTTTGATATCACCCTAAAACTACTCAGAATTGTAGATTAGTGATATACGGTTCTCGTTTAGTGCCAATTTGTCTGAAATCGATAATTTTTGGCATTGTTTTTAATGGTGTGTGACCGAGCGTCGAGAGGAGGGAAGCGTTAATGGCGCTGGACGAAAGCTTCTTTCTCCTGGCAGCTTTCGGAAAAGTTCTGAAAATCAGAGAAAGACTAGAACGAATTGGAGCCAACAACATAGGACATAGTATCTAACAACCTTTACAGTAATTTAAACTTCTACTTTGACTTGTTTATATCATTTTTAGATTTCTTACAGTTAATTTTTGTTCTAAGGAAGGTGCTTTGTATTCCAAATAACTTATTTCTTTTGTCAACAGTTGTATATCTGTTTAAAATCACTGTTTTATGTTTACAGGAACCCTCCTCACCAACCACTCCTGATGGTCTAACACTATCAAACTCTTTTGTGTCAAGGTAATTAAATTAAGTGAAATCAAAATACCCCTCAGATCAATTTGATTACATTTTCTTAAGTACAATGCAACTTTCAACCTGCGAGAGGTATCTTTGAGCTTTGTTGTCACTTTCTCCAAATCACAGCCAAGCCTAGGAACAAGGTCAATTAAAGGAGCACAGTCACCACGAATAAAGTCAACTTTGGCAATATACAAAATTGCCTTCAAAACAAAGAAAACCTTGAAATAGTAGTTTACTAAGGTAGAAAAACACCAAAGATGCACCAAGGATCAATCTCAAGGATGGCTTTTAATGAGGAAGATCGAGAAGGATGTAATTGTCAAATTTGAAAAATTTAGGCTAAACTTTTCAAACTGTCATCTGTGACTGAGCTCCTTTAACGGCAGTCTTAGATTCTCATAACTAAACGTTAAATGTGGCTAAATATCATTTAGGCAAAGTTAAACTCAAGCAGAGCCAGTTAGCAGTCTCCGCCTTTGCAGTACGTGACCTTCGGGGTGGCCCTCAGGGGTTTTGCAGGGTTGTTTTTTGTGTTCGTGGCTAGTGTTGCATTCGCATTGTCGCTTTGCTTGCTGATCGTATCAGATCATCGCAATAAGTGCTTGCTGATCGTCTGGGATCTTCTTTGCTGATAGCTGCATTGTCACACCATTTTGGCAAAACTTTAAAAAGCTAATACTTTTCTTCACTCAAAGGAAAACAAAAATAATGGTTTGGTTATGTTACCGAAGTCTATATTACTGCACTGAAACTATTTTATGACATCTGGTGTTATTTACGCTCCAAAATCACCATGACAATGCACTTTTAACAAGATTTTACTTATCATGTTTGGAATCGATTGAAATTTGGCAAGATAAGTGAAAATGACAATGCCAAAAGCACTTTAAAAGTGCATGGATAACTTGATGAATGTACTACTTAAGCATGGAGCGGCTCTGTTATAGCATAGCTACTGCTTTATGCTAGATCAAATATAATTTTATATGTATATTAGGCAGTTGATGTTCCTAAAGGTTTGTAAAACTATTCTGTAATAAATTATGCTCTATATTTGACAGATATTTAACAGACTTTGAACATGAACTGTGCCTTGGAAAAGGTGGCTTTGGTTTAGTGTTTCAAGCTAAGAACAAATTGGATGACTGTAAATATGCCATCAAAAGAATCCGCTTACCAAACTGGTAGGAGTAGTTTATATGTTATGTAGGTGTCATTATAAGCCTTGGGTCCCTATTGGAGAAATGCTGGTTGAGTTCTGTTTTGAAATTTTATAGACCACATTTTAAGGCAGGGTCCATTATTTGCACACAAAAAACAGAACACACTCAATGTTTCCCCACTCTGGACCAAATAATTATTAGTTAATGTTACTCTTACAACTAGTGTAGCCGGAGCTATGAAAGTGCTCCAGAAATCTGGATGTAGTTTGGAAATTGGAGAAGGATTGTATAGATCTGATGCAGTAGTGATCGTTGTTCGTTTACTGATACGGGAAAGCATGTCGAAGTCACCAAGGTGTCAGTAAACCAATGCACAAATTATTCAGAAAGATGTTCATGGCAGCTGCTGCTTAAGTGAAAAACAACAAACATTTTGAAGCAAATTTTAAAAATTAGCTGCCCGGATGAAAATGACAAATCACCTAGGCAAATTTTAAAAATTTTCTAATGTTGTGCGAATACAAGCATGAGCTGAGTGCGAACATATGAAAGGCTTGTCAAAGTCGCCGAGGTGCGAAATTCACACCAAGGTGCGGGACTGCAGATAAATGTAGCATAAAAGTGACTCAGAATACAGGAAATAGAATTTATGAGGGCTCAGATTTTCAAAATTTCCCTGCGGGAGCCTGCTTTCAAATTCCCCTAGCAGCGTTTCACAGACGTTTGCCTTATGAAAGTCCGGTTATAGCCCTGTAGCAAAACAGTTTCTCGCAAAAAAGTGATGGTTACAGACTACAAAAACAACAGCGACATTTACAGCTGTATATTAGCCGCCATAGTACTGTTATAACAGACGCCAACACCAAAGATATTTTTTAGCGTAATGACAGACGACAGTACTATCGGAAAGCTGTGGCATCCACACTCGAAAAGGAAGATCACAGCGCAAGCCTTCTTTGTTGTTGTTTCAAATCAAGGCCCTACCAATGCGCAGTGCATTCTGGTCCATTTAAAGTGAGGCGATTCCGCAGCAGTGCATTCTGGTCCGCTGAAAACGAGGCTCTACCACAGTGCAAAGCATTGTGGTCCGCTGAAATTAAGGCTATAAACCACGGCAAAATCTCGATTTTTTTTCTATGATTATGAATTGCTGCTCCGCTCACTGCGCTCGCTCCGCATCACCCACATGTACAGTCAGTGATAAAAAATAAAAGTTTTCATGCTATTTTCAGAAGCGTTTTGCCACAAATTGTATCATAAAATATCATTGAAATTGATTTAAGTGCCAGTATCAAATGTTGATACTGGTATTTGTACTAAAAGGAAACATGTTGGTACATGTGCAAAGTGGGCATCAGGATTGGACATTAAGGCATTTTGGGTGCATGTGATCTTTATAATTAATGTCATGTTGAAAGGCCAGGACTGGAAACAGGTGGACAAAGACTTGAGCCGGTCAACTTGCCCTTTGTCTGGCCCTTGAGGACGTTCACACAAATTATTTGTGTGCATTATTTGTTTGTCATACCATGTCATGCATTAAGTCCGCATGCTGAGGAAAATATTTAAACTCGTAAAGGGCCAGAACCATTGCAATAATTTTGCTTGCCTCCTGGACAGTGGAATGATTATTGTAATCACTAATCACTTCTTGCAGTTAAAGGGTTAAATGGTCAGTGACCCATACTTTTTTCAACAGAACACTTTTGTTAATGGCTGAAGCCAGGACTGCAGCAAAAGACAGGGCTGGTTGGAAAACGAAAGTTGCAGCCTTATGCGCCTCATGGCGCGGAGAGAACTAACTAACTAACTAACTTTTGTTAATGCTGATTAAAAATCCATTGACAAGTTTTGTCCCAAGCACGTTTGAATTCTGCTTTTCGTTTTGCTACACGATGGCTTCAAATGTTTGTTTTTCAGGATGGCAACATCAGGAATTATTTACACAACAGATGCACTTTTACAAACTATGACTAAGATCATTTGCCTCCATTGACTCATCTTCAATTTTTTAATAATAAACCCTGTAGGCTATGCTGAATTACGTGCACCATTTTTTCCAAATCAGAATATTATTCCACAAGCTTTATCTCTGAAACAAAGTCGTTGACCCTCACCTTTTTGGCAAGGTGAAGTAATTCATTATGTGACTGCAGTAAAAGTTTTCAAAAAATCTATCGACTAGAAAATTGTTTTCAAAAATGTCCTTAATGAAACCAATGGAAAATATATACCGGTAAAATATTATTATACGATGGACAATAATAATGTGTATTTTTGTCCTAAGTGATGAAGCTTTAGAAAAAGTCAAGCGTGAAGTGAAAGCATTGGCAAAGCTTGAACATCCTGGCATAGTACGGTATTACAACTCATGGTTTGAGGCACCGCCTGTTGGCTGGCAGGATGAGCTTGATGCAAAACTGTATGAACAAGGGTAAATACAACTGTTCTTCTTGCACACTTGCATTTGGTTCCAATTGCTTTATCACATGACCTTGTAGAACTGTTGCCATATCATGCTTGACAAGTAAAGTAATTTCTGTTCAGTAAGATTGGTTCACGTTTCAGTTGAACTCATTGTTTCTAGGTAAAATAAATAGTTATTTTGCCTTTAATTTAATTAAGTGGTTTTGGGGTAATTTGTTATTGTTTGTAATTATATTAAAGGGTATTCTGTGGATTGCCATCAGAAGCACCATCATTTGGTTCAGGGCTTGTAATGCATGCATTGCCTAATGATGGACAGAACAAGTTAAATGGTGAGACTTTAATCTATGTGAATGCTTCATTATGCTGATCATAGAAAAATGATGATCGTAAGAGACGGGCGGACTGATGTCATTAGACCAACTGCTGAATGTCTCCTATCTGATTTCTAAATATCAAATCAGTTTGCATAGTTTCCGTAGTTTAATCCTTCATTGCATAAATTATCTGACAATGGAACAGTTTGTATTGTTGTGTTGTATGTTATTTAAATAACAGAAAATTTCTGGCATGCATACCTCTGTAAATAATAATTAAATCTTTATTATTAAAATTATGCAAATGTATATATAATCAAATGCACAATTGTAAGTGTTATATATCATATATATCATATGTTATATCATAACATATGAAAAATATTTATAACATACCGGTAATAGAATGTTTTGGCCAATTTATTGTTCAGTCAACTTTGCTCAATTTTTGGCTAAACAGAAAATGTTATCTATTTATAGCACAGTGTCTTTGGATTTAGATAAGTTGCTCTGGTTTTTTGAACCTTCACCTTCATTGATTTCTTAATATTTATTGATGCCAATGCACTAACTGCCTTGAAATGTTTATACACAATTTACAGGTTTCGAACAGGAAAAGGTTGGCAAAAGGAGGAAAAAATCAAGTACTAGCAGCCGATCCAGACATTCCTCACATAACTCAAATCTGGATGATGACTGCCAAAGAATTAATGGAAATATTATTGATATCCAGCAGTTAGAGAATGAAGCATTTTTAGATGGACATGAAATCAGTGACTCTTTTAATGGATTTCACATCAATGTTGTGGAAGACAGTGCATCAAACAGCATTGTGTTTAGACATTCAGATTCGAGTGAAAGTAAGGTTGGTGTAAGCTTTTTATGGAAATTATGAGTGATTTTGGTCAGTCGCAGCTGCATCCACGTCTGTATTGCAGTGAAACCTGAAAAACCGTGAACACCTAAAAATTATTTCTGAAATGTTTATTGTTTTGTGACCAATGAGATGCAAGATGAAACCCACAAGACACAGCTGCAGTAAACTGCAAGAGTAATGGTAATTGTAAAGAAGAGCTTCTTCCTTGGTGCTGTCCCTTGTCGTGGTAGGGAGGCTTGTGTGCCCTTATGATCCTCAGAGCTGTATCGATGGGAGCCTTGTGCTCCTGGTAGGTCTAACCATGCCGGGTAGGTCTGTAGGTGAGGGGTCAGACGAAACAACATCCTGGTCCTCCAGGTTGGGGGTTGGGCATGGGGTCAGTAACCCTACCTAAAAAAATTAACTGCTACAGAAATGCCAAGACGCATACCAAGAGACACTATGGCCTGGGGCGGCCCAGAACCGTGATGACTGGAGACGGGGCTATAGGCAATAATGATGATGATGAAAGAAGGTCTTCCCGAGCTTCCTTGTCGGCCGTCTGTTGGGCGACTGTCGGTCGGCCAACAGTTCACCAACAGAGAAGAATATGATATGACATGGCTGATTGTAGCATAGGGTGAGAAAGGTACAAGAATATGATATGGCATGGCTGATTGTAGCATAGGGTGAGAAAGGTACAAGAATATGATATGACATGGCTGATTGTAGCATGGGGTGAGAAAGGTACACAAATATGATATGACATGGCTGATTGTAGCACAGGGTGAGAAAGGTACACAAATATGATATGACATGGCTGATTGTAGCACAGGGTGAGAAAGGTACACAAATATGATATGACATGGCTGATTGTAGCATAGGGTGAGAAAGGTACAAGAATATGATATGACATGGCTGATTGTAGCATGGGGTGAGAAAGGTACACAAATATGATGACATGGCTGATTGTAGCACAGGGTGAGAAAGGTACACAAATGTGATATGACATGGCTGATTGTAGCACAGGGTGAGAAAGGTACACAAATATGATATGACATGGCTGATTGTAGCATAGGGTTCCCAGGAATATCTTTTAAGGGAGTCACTTCTCCGGTAAGGTCACTTCAGGATGAGGAGGGAGTACTCCAATTTGAAAAAAAAAACAGGGATGCTCTTCGGAAATTTTGAGTCTAGCCCATAGAGGAGACCGATCCAGGTGTAGCTAAAGCTTTCACTGACCCCTAAATGATGCTAAACATAGAATTTATATCTATATTTCCTGGCAAGCAACACTAAACAAGACCTTACACCTCTGTGCAAGACAATGACCATCCCCATTTTGCCATATGGCCCCCTTCCCCAGAATTTTAAAATGTACATGACTCCACATCGCTAAGATGGGTGCATCAATGATCACTTTGACATTATGTTTGCAAAATACTGCATGCAGCTGGCTGGAAACTAGTTGGATATCGACAATCAGCCATTTTGTCAGGTGCAGACTCGCTGTATCAGCTTCATGTCAGATACGTACTGTACATGTGTTAAATACAGGTCGAGTGAATTGCACCATCCAAGAGATCTTAACTTACAAATGTGGTGCACAAACTTATCTTTAAGTTACCTGTGACTTAGTTTTGTTCTCTCGAGGGTTCAAATGCTGTGTTTCTTGTTGCTAGGATGTCAGTGTCAGCGACATTGGATCACTATCATTGTCTGTGAACATAGAAGGCTCCAGCTGCAGTGAAACAGGCTCATCAGATGAATCGTGCCTTACTTCTTCACATCACTCTTTATTATCAAGTATGTTCGTTAATATTATTTTATAAATAAATATGTTCTGGTGGTATTTGACAAGTTTCATATTTTCATATTTCCTGCCATAGCCATACACAGTTTCAGAGTGATTTGCTGCTAGCAATTTCATAACAAAGGATGTTTCACCTCATCCTGCCTAAATAGTTTAGACACCTCCAAACAGCAGTGATAATTCTATGAGTTTTAAAAATGGTTCTGTATCACAACATTTGTCACTGAAACTATCAAAAAAATTAATGCTTGATTATGTGACCATACCTGAATGTATTTTTTCTTTACATTTGTCTTTGATTAAAGCAAACTTTTTCAATGATTTTTTTAGGAGAAAAACACAAATGCCAGAACAAGGAGTGTAATGCTGATAAGCTGTCAGCTCCACTATACCTCTTTATTCAGATGCAGCTGTGTCAGCAGGAGAGCTTGAAGGACTGGCTCAAAACTCATCAAGAAAGAAACCATGTCATTTGCCTGACGGTCTTTGAACAGGTGGAGTTGAAATCCGCAGAATATTGTGCTGGGAATATTTGACTTCCTTGTTCTATCATGATTATCATGACAATGTATTTTATTTTACTATTATATTTTTATTTCCGTGCAAGTTTGCCTAGTAGAAGTATAACTAAAGGCAACAATGTTGAGTACAGTTAAGAAGAACTTATCGAGACAAATTTGAAGTTATCGGTCCATATTTTAATCAACACGGATGTTTCCCTCGTGTCAGTTCAAAACAAAATAACACATTTTGACACTCACTTTATTGAGAACAAATTTTAAATGAATTACCGGTAAAGTTAGCTGTTACAATTAACATTCCAAATTTTACCATGCTGTGAGTAGATTGGTTTAGTCATCAATTTGTGCTCTTATTCCTTGAATTTGGAGTGGAATCCATCTTAATAATTTATAAATTGAATAATTATTTTCAATTGTTGAATATAATTACAGATTCTTTGTGCTGTTGAGTACTTTCATGGCAGAGGACTTATGCACAGAGATTTAAAGGTAACAGTGTTTAATAGAACATCACCATGGAAACACAATTGTAACCATGTTTCAGTACAGAATGTACCCTGTTAGCCAATCCTACTGACAACAGACAAAATCTGGTGGTATTAATATACATAAAAGTTAATGACAACTGTATTTTTATTCTAGCCAAAGGATATTTTGGCTTTTCAATGGCTTGAATTCACACTTGCCCTTTAATTAAATAAGTAGTTCTCAAATTTTGCTTTCCAGGAACAGTTGCATGCTTATCTTAGAACTGGTCTTCCAGACTGGTCTATTCATTAAGAGAATTCCGCTATTGATAAGAACTGTTCGGTCAGATCAGTCAATTCCTAAATTGTATTCACTCTTCTGTTGAATTTTTGAAAACTTGGGGAGAACTCCAAAAAGAACTTTTAGGCCAATTCATTTTTAAATGTACCGGTCTGACCAGCCAGTTATGACTGGTAAGCACCCTTAGTTTCTTGACTCCCCTATGCCCTTGTCCATCAGCGAGTGAGCATCAACAGGTATTTGCCCAGAAGGAAATTCCAGTTGCCTTAGACAACAGGATAGAACTTTAACCAGGCCCTGACTCATTAATTTTTGAATGCGCAATTATGGTCAATCAGCAACTGACTTGAGCTCTCACTCTCTGATGATGCAGCCATCCAATATTTTCTTTTCATTGGACGGATCAGTAAAAGTTGGTGATTTTGGACTGGTGACAGCTCACACGTCAGAAAATAACATGGACACGCCCATAAAAGGTATGTTGAAAGATACCAGAGTATGATCACAATGGTTTGCATAGCAAATAATTCTAGTTGTCCATGCATTTCTGTATAGTACTAGACAATAGATTATAGTTTCATTTTGTGGTCATTTTGGGCCTGTATTATAGTGCAAATCATGTTCGTACTTTAATTAATAATTTATATGCTCAGGTTCAAAAAATTGTTTCTTCAGGCACAATACTTTTATGGTGAGCATTTGGTGAGCAGTGGAGAGCACTTGCCTTCCACCAATGTGGCCCGGGTTCGATTCCTGGCCCCGGCATCATGTGGGCTGAGTTTGTTGGTTCTCTACTCTGCTCCGAGAGGTTTTTCTCAGAATCCACCGGCATTCCCCTCTCCACAAAAACCAACATTTACATTTGATTATATTTAATGTAATATAATTTCATTTCATTTGTGCTTTACAGTGTCTCCAATTAGTATGTCATTGCTAGATACAATATACAGTTGACACTACTAAAGTTCATTATTTACTTTATATGAAAGCAGAGTTAAGACCTTTTAATTGGTGTTTGACATAACATAACATAACATTTTATTCAGGAGGCTTTAACAC
>OX393562.1:6397203-6434703 GCA_947652115.1 Blastomussa wellsi
AAATCTGAAATTTCCTTTTCATGCTTATATTCTATAAATGTGTTATTTTATGTAGATTTGCAGTGACTAGAAATTGAGCAATACAAATATCTAGTTGGCATATTTGTTAAAACATTCTCTGAAATTCCATTTTAATTGTGAGAAACTGACAAAAGGCTCACATGCAATCTGCTGGCCTAGTTGCTCAAACAGCAAATATTGCATGCCTTATTTTTTGTGTGAATTTCACAAAAACAGCATCCATCGGATAAATCTGCAACTGCAAAACTCAGTTTTCTTCTCTTTGGGCAGGCAGAGACAGCTGTAAAACGGCATAAGTTTTCCCTTACAACGTGTCATCATCAGTGTATGTTAAATCATACAAAATGCACTTGAGCATAAAAAATCTGTGATGCTGCTGTCATCAATCCTCTGGAGATAAAGTTTCCATTGTTTTCATACACTTTTCACATTGTTCAACTGTTTTGTTAAGGGTGTCCACCATTTCTGGATTGAACATGGTAACTACGTCAACATTGAGCATATGGCAACGTACTGTAAAGGAAAATATAAAAAATATTATGAAATAACCATATTATCACCACCGTCTTTTATGGAGCTTTCTACTAACCACTTGCTGATGATACTGTATCCTTGATGGATGCCAGCGTCTTCTCAATCTCTCCCATCCTAGTTATCATGTTTTCATAAGTGTCAGGACACCCTGAAAAGGATAATCAATATAACTTCAGTTTTCTTTGGCTGAAATCTAAACGGAGTAATCGGGTTGCGATGACTTGAAAGTTGCAGCGTGAAGTAGAAACGTGCATTGCGGTAGACTGTAAGTTAAGAGCAGAGTTTCCCCTTCATTATTGCTCACCGATTGATTTTTGCCCACGGTCACTGGACAAAACACATCACGTGTTTTGAAATTGGGCGACTGGAGTCAGACAATATTCACCCTCCGATTTGACGTAAGTCTCCCAATTTTACGGAACAGTGAAAAACAAAATCACCTTTTTAGCTCTAACTTTTTAATAAAAAATTTTAGTCTTGAGAAAAATACATAAACCAATCAACTTGCATTTATTTCAATCGCAATTACGTCCTGATAATCACAAGGAACAGTGCAAAACAAAATCAGCTTTTTAGCTCTAACTTTTTAATAAAAATTTTAATCTTAAGAAAAATACGTAAACCAATCAACTTCCATTTATTTCAACCGCAATTATCACAAGGTTTTTCCATTTGTACTGTAATTGTGTTGTCAAAATTAATAACCCCCTTTCTAGCTTGCTGGAATATTGGGGGATAATGGCCAAGGCTGTCCTTTCATAACGTCAACTTCTATTAGTGACCAAATCTGCGGTCACAGTAGGTGAATTCCTGGGGCCTGTCAACCTCATGCCGGTTCAATACTGCCAATTCTCAGAAATGGTTCATTTTGGAACTGGTGGGTCTGAACCCCCTTCAGGGAAATCTTTCAATCTTTGCAAAAAGTTGCATCCTAACATGCTGATCACAATCAGTAATAAAAATGGGGTCACAAGGCTTCTTTTCAGCTATAAGCTCTTAAAGATAAAATTAAGGGTGTTTTAACTGGCTGTACTGTTGCTATGGTAATCCATAATATCAAGAAAATATCAACATCCCTTTTATCAATAACTTGTCATTTATTTAATGCCAAAATATTGATGAAGAGTAGAAGTGTCTAACACTGCTGAAACTTACACTGAAACCTGCTGACATTTAAACTACTTACCACTCCTATTACTTGTTTCACTTTGCTCGTCATTGTTCATGGTGATGTTCTAAGATTGGTAAAATCAGAACAGGTTAACTGAATGTTACTTTATGATTTGTGTTTCTAAGGTTAACTTATCATATCATAGTATTTGTAGTGAACATATTGGATGTTGGTAAGCCAAAAATCAATTATCGATCAATATTGCAGAAAGCCAAAGCAAAATTAGTGGCTCGTCCCTGTGTAAAACCTGTGAAACTCACCAGTGACGTAAAATAAATAACGAACGAGACAACAAAGAACCTCGAAACAATGTAAAACAGAAAACAATAGGTCAAAAACAGAAAAAAGTCAGGTTTTTTCACCGAGGAAAACCCAAATGGTAGAAGCTCGAAAACTGTTTTTGGCTTTTCTTACACTTCAGTGTTTCAATGCGATTCGATGTTTATTACTTTTCTTAGTATGTATATATTTGGTTCTTCCCTATTTTACATATAAATTTTTATTATTATTGCCTAGGAGATTCTGGCGCTTATGCGCTACCCTTAAATGCGAGTTTGAAGTAAAGTTCTACAGCTACGACTTGTTACTGCTAATGTTAAATGCACTTGCTTGCATGGTTATTTTGATAGTTTTAACTACAGACCACTCATCCGAGGCGAATTAACAAAAGAACCAAACCTTTGTTTTGCGGTAGTTTGCTAGAAAATTGCCACTTTAATTTTCTTCCCTTTGCTTGTAGTCAAATATCAACCGTCTTTTTGCTCCTACCCATACCTTTGTCCTACCTGGCAAGTGGGATGACCTGATAGTCATTCAGAATGAGGTTCACATCATTTTTATTTTCACGTTAATAACAGAGTAATATTTTAACTCCTTACATGCCACAGTGCTGGTGGTGATCCGCTTCTATTACTGTAGGCCTGTGTTGTGCTACTAAGGGAATAGAGACATGCTTTCTTATTTCACCAAATTAAAGAAGAAAAATAATCTTATATTCCTTTAGTTTGACACTGCACAGGAAGAACTTGAGAATTATTTTAACATTTTGGGTGTAAGTAGTCAGGTTTTAAAGATTGAAATATAACTTTTTTTTAAATTTTTAAAATTAAAACTATGTTCTTTATTGGTCGTAATTTTATAACGGATGTTGTGCCGATGCCGGAGACAAAAAAGCTTACTCTAGTCATAATACAATTTGCTGACGTGAATGCTATCGTGGTTACCAAAAAACTAAACCAAATATCCTTTTACCTTCGTTAAAAACCTTTTAGACAGAACATAAACGTTCAGAGAGAGATTTTATTCATGTTGAAAAGTTCATTGACGTTCACACCGTTTGTCTATTAGGATATTACCACGCATCTTGGATCTCGTCAAACATCTGGTCGCGGACAAAATCCGTGTCGCTTCGTACATCTTGACTAGAAAACTGAAAAAAAAAACCAAAGCGACAAACGCGATTTTCCTTGCTGCAAATTCAAAGATGAATAACTGAATTCTGTTATTTAGAGGAAATTTTAATCTGCTAACACCGCATTAAAATATTCGGAAACAACCTGCTCTAGATTGTGAATATTTAATAAGAAGGCTCAAAAACTTGCCAAAATTGTCACTTTTTGTTTTGAAGTGCTTGTCAATTTATGCATTTTTGGAAGAAACGAATAAGCTTATTCATTACATTCTGAAAATTCAAAATTAAACTTTTTCCCAAATTTAGATTTTCCTTGATTTGCATTAAAACAGAATATTAATTTTTATTACATTTGTGTTGAGCTCTTCAAGATATTTTACACAAAAATTCACAAAATACAGGCTTACCACCACAGGATTATAAGGCAGAAGCGTTTATAAGCATATTCCTTTACCTGTGGCTATATATTACGTATATATGTTATAATGCTCAGAATATTTGACTGAAATTTACTAATAAACTAACTAAGGATACTATCGCATTATTTTACTTTAACTTGGAAGAAAAGTTGAGTTAAAAGCGCTTGTATACCTGTGAACAGACATCTGTATCAGGAGGTCCGCAGTTTTCGCCGATGTCATTCGTTTGCATATTTAGCGTATATGAAATAAACTATCGTCCCTAAGACGAGTATTACTAGAAAAATTGTTGATGCCAGTAGAAGCTTTAGACGTCTTGGAAGCGGAGGTGTAAGCTGATGAACGAATATTTTTCTTTCTATCCTTTCTCTTGAGCATTCGGGCTCCTCAATCAATGTTTCGGCCATCGAAAACACTTCGCTTGTCACACGCGTTGCAAGCGCGGGAAAAATCCCTGCATAAATTATAA
This sequence comes from Blastomussa wellsi, assembly GCA_947652115.1. Taxonomy (NCBI): domain Eukaryota; kingdom Metazoa; phylum Cnidaria; class Anthozoa; order Scleractinia; family Plerogyridae; genus Blastomussa; species Blastomussa wellsi. The sequence continues at coordinate 6,401,229 of OX393562.1, forward strand.
CAAAGTCGTTCATTGGACAATCCTTTCTCCAAGGATTTCTTTCCCTTATTTTCCCTTATACTTTCCTTTAATATTCAAATAAGGTATTTTTTCCTAATTTTGCATTAGTTCATGACTAAATAATGCAGTAAAGCTGATATCTTTGTCAAACTTTTCATTTCCTTTATTTAAGGGAAATAATCTTCTGACTGCGAAGTGACGACAGAATTTTGTCGCTCTGACGTGTCGCACAAAATCAAAAACAGTGTATTTTTTTTTTCACTCTGAAACGTTTTAACTGTTCCCACCGGAAGCTGACAGTTTGAACCCCAAGAAATGTCCAGCTTCTAGAATATGTTTAAACTTGATTTTGCTCTTCGCGACTTTTTTCAGCAATACCACAGCGTAGGATTTTAACATCAAATCTGGCCTAGAACAAATATTTTTATAGACAGTGTTATGATCTGCTACGAAAACATTTCACATTAACAAAGCGTAAGGAGGGGGGTTAATAGGGGTACGCGAATCCGCCAATCCGTGCTATTTTTTGGCCAAACCCGTCAATCCGCCACTATTTCCATGTTGTTTCCGTGGCACAAACAAGTGCAAAAAGGATACGGAAAAACGCTTGTGAGGACTCCATGTTTATTCGAAAGTACTCGCTATAAAAGCCATATATGGCAAGATTCTTTAAAACTCAGATAGATCACGAAAAAAATTATAAATTATAACGTAGTCCTTGAAGTCTACCATTTTGCTGGTTTATCTGATGACGTCTTTTGACTTCATCCACTTCGTAACTACTTTCAGTGCGGCCGCTAATAAAATTTAACCCGTTTGTTTCATCATAACCAACGTTTTATGGTTGACTCATTTCTTAGTAGATCTTAGATTTCCCAGTACATTTATAGGCACATCAACGTCGAAATATCATGATCAATGGAATCGTTGTTAGAAAAAAAAGGGTTTGTTCACCATACTTTACTGGCTTTGTTGAATTAAATTTACAACATTGTGACTATATTTTTCTTAATCTTTCATTATCTTCCTTTATCTTTATTTTTCCGTGATCCGATCCGCGATCCGATCCGTGATCCGGTCCGTGATCCGATCCTGGTTGACGTCATCAGATAAACCAACGCCGTCACTGAAAGGACAGTAGATTTTGTTTTCGGTGAAAAATTGTCAAGAGGTTTTGTTTCATTGCCTTTTTTGCGGCAGTTCTAATGTAAAGTGGTGGTTTGGGTCTCGTGTAAACAGAAAATGGACAAAGCGAGAACATTGAGACCAGGACTAAAGACACGCCAAGGCCACGATACGAACTTCATGGCATGAAGAGTCCGGAATCCGAGCTAAACTTATCAGCTAATCCGTGATCCACTGCATTATCAAAATCCGCGAATCCGCTTAATTTTTCTCTGAAATCCTCAATCCGTGTACTTTTTAAGGCTAAATCCGTTGATCCGTAAGGAAACTGCCCAATCACAAAAGACCACAGGTGATTCGAACCCGGGTTGCAACCCTGAAGAAGCGTTTTTGGATTCTTTGAAACCGTCATAATTTGATGAACAACATCATTTCTTTAAACATCGTTGTCATTTGCTTGTTTTCCAAGTGACCTGATCTTTGGGAAATCTTGCTCAGGTAGCGAGAAGCCTTTTTCCCCCTTTTCCCCCATCCACCACTCCACCCTCACAATCTGCTCTCTCCCCGCCCCCCTCAAGCCCCCTCCAACGAAGACGAACAGTGTCCAGTCTCCTCTCGAACAGATCGAACACGCGCAAGATGGCGTCTCAGGGGCGAGATCTGAAAAGGTTTATGGAATTTGGACGAAAAATAATTGGAGTGGGTAGAAACTTCAGGTTAGTTTCATACAGACGTCTTGCATGTCAGACAACGCTTGTTCGTAAGTTTGCCTCATGTATAAATTTTCTTGGCTAATTCAGGCCCCATGGAGCGCCACAGCAGCCTCCTCCAACTCAAGATCCTTTAATTTTCCTCAAACCTGCATCGACTTATCTGAGCCCTGGAGGAAAAATTAAGGTAACTTGGTAGCTATATAAATGAGTTCGTGGAAAATTCCACTATTCTGAGAGATATACAAAGGAATTTTGTTTTAAAGAGAATGGCGTAAACTATTTAAATATTTCATGCAAAAATAGCAGTTGCAGTTTGGTTGTTCTTTTATTGTTGGCTGTCAATAATTTATATTATTGCACTGGTTACAAATTATGGTTATAAATATTCCTTTACTGCCCTTTTCGTTTGTCTCTTTTAATAAACAAGTTAAATTTGGCTGAGGCAGGTACAAAAGTCGGACCAGATCAGACCAGATCAACTCGGTTTGCTGATTTGAATAAGAATAGTGTCGGAAATGTTTCTTCTGACAATAATCTCTTGATGTCAATCCAAAAATAAACAATGGGTTTAATAGGCTAAACTCACTGCTACAGATGACAGATTTCGCTCAATCTCGCTCGCCATGTGCTCTCTCGAACAGATCCCAACATCCATCATGTTTTGAAATAGTTCCCAGGCCCAACCGTGCATGGGCTGGTAGCGCCTGACTGATCTTACACTTTTGCTTAAACCGAGTCTAAAACGATACAATTAACTCAAATCTGGACAATAGTATTAACAATAGGCCACTTTCGATATATTAAAATTCAGCTTGGTAGCGAGGTCTAGAGGACATAAACAAAGAAAGTAAAAATTCACATTTATTGATTTCTTTTCTTTGTGTCCTCTAGGCCTTGCTACAAAGCTGAATTTTAATATATTGAAAGTGGTCAATTGTTATTCTTGAAATTATAGCTGCTATTGTTATTGAAATCAGCGTCCGAGTTGATTCGGTCTGATCTGGTCCGACTTTTGTTCCTGCATATTTTGGTGCAAACAAAATAGGCCATGTCTGAGTTCCCTTTTACCTCTGTTTCAAAAAGTCCCGGAGGGGAGGTGGTGCACTCGCAGAATACATGACATGAGGTCCGACACAGCCTGCATAGCTGGCGTTTTATTTTGGTATCGCACTTGATTGAAACAAGCTGTTTCTTCGCCAGATCGAAGTTCTCAATCGAGTTCTTGATGAATTTTCAAGCGTCATTTGGAAATCTGGTCATCAATGATACTGGAAATGATGATTACACAGTTTCACATACAAGGCGAGGGCATAGTGAAGATCATGCTTTTGCCAAAGTCTGTTGGCAAAATGGTCATCACATCTTTCCCACGAAGTAATGCACCAGTCATTTGAAACTCCCGGAACCCCCCCCCCCCCATTGGGGGAAACCCAGGGCAAACCGGGGATTTTCACCTCGTTTTCATGTGAATTATGTTCCCGGTAGTCGGGGAGTGCACCTTTTTTCATGGCTTTGCTGTACAATGCGGGGTCTGGGCGGGGGTTTGGCAGGGATTTCACTCGTGGTTCGCGACCTCTTTTAGAAGACTGGGTTCAAAACATGGAGGCTGAACAATTGATGAAGAAGGTATGTTTGCCTAAACAGTGAAAACGAAGAGGAAGGTAAAAAAATAAGTAACCTTGACTTCAGTGGTATGAAAAAAATCCTATGAAAGCTCTAGTTGTTAAAAAATTATAATCTATTATGTTTTTGACATTTATAGGACAGGGGAGTTGTGAACTTTTCCCCCACAAGGCGGGGCTTTCAGTGCATTTCACTGACAGTAAAAGTGAATGCCCCGAGTATCCCCCAATGAGGGGTGGCAGGGGTTTCACATGACTGGTGTATAAATTGTAAATGGCTGTTTCTTGATCAGGTTTGAGAACAATTTCACGATCTTCACGAAGAATATTTAGGTGGACAACAACGCTTCCTGCACTACTTTGTTTTCTTTTTGTGACAAAGATCTGTGCTATGATCTCCTTTGGGAGATTTTGATTGACTTCTTAGTCTTCTGATCCAATGAGAATGACCCATATGCTGGACTAACAAAAAAAGTATACCATCAGGGCAGGCAGTTATTTACTGCACCCTCGCTCAGGTCCCTCGTGGTTTCGCCTCTCAGTTTTGCGGCTTTCGCTGCTTGTTTTGCAGGCTAGGTCCAATAGAGCTTCATATTGCGAACCCAAAAAACTATGTGCTTGAAATATTACACCCAAAAAATACCTGACATCAAAATTTCGCACCCAAAAAATACAAGACTTAAATACCTGAAATACCGAAAGTGACCATGCAGGTAAAACACATTTTCATATCAATTATAATTGTTTCGCACTTAGACTCACAGAACAGTAATTGTAGGATTTTGTTGAAAAGCTTTTTTTCATTCTTTAGCACTAATGGAAAAGGTCACTCCAAAAAGTAAACATTAGATTTTTCAACTCACCGAAGTTTCAGCCTCTAAAGTGTATGCTACCTGAAAGATTTTGTCTTGAAAGAAACCAAAATTTGACATTTGACATCGTCATTTTGAAGCTGTACTTGTCAATCAAGCTGTGTTTGTGTGACATCATTCTATCTAACTATCTGGCAGGAAGCAGAAAAATGTGCAACTGACTTGGCAGCCCTTGCAAGCTCACCAAAATGCATTATTTTCCAACCTATTATTCACTTTGCTATCTTCATTGCTATCATACTCAGGGGGTGAAGCATGTTTGGCTCAAAATGATATACTTCAAGGGCAGCCATAACATAGAGTGGTAGTTTAAAGGATTGCCGAAAGACGGGACAGATGGAATGACATTACAAAACATGGCCTGGCTGCTGAGAACTGTTTCAAAATGGTGGAAACAATTTAAAATTTTGGGCTTCTTTGAAGATGAATTTCATTAGGAAGACCTACACTTTAGAGGCTGAAACGTTGGAGAGTAGCTAAACTTGATGCAATCTTTTTATTGAGCATTTACCAAACAATACATTTTTACCCTCGCCTTTAATATTTCATTGTCTCAAGATGTTTCGGGACTACTGTCCTTTCATCAGTGGTAATTGTAGGATCCTAGTCCTAATATCTTATCAGCTTTATTCTACATTCAAAAACTAATCAATACTTATGCACCTATCAATGTTAAGCCGGGCGAAGGGGGGAGACCAGGCATAGGCAGGGCATTGGAACTGAGCTGAGATTTTCTGTACAAATACCCTGCCCCAGGGCATTTGTGGATGGTCAAAAGAGTCACTAACAGTCAACAAAATGTTGCTAGAAAGTCCACTAAAACAGGCAAAAGTCGCCACTTTAAAACGATAATTACTGTCAAATCCCCCACCTATGCCCCCTCCCCCGGGCTTAAAATTGATAGTTGCATTAGCGCCACGACTCTTTCTGAATTTTCTGAATCTGCCCATGCATTCCTCTCACAATTTAGTTTTAGGAGCAGCTCCAAATGATTTCTGTGTACAAGTATACATCAGATACACCTGAGCATTGAGAGGTTGTGTATGAGCAAAGTGCTTTGTCAAAGAATTAAACAAAAGGACCCTGGCAAGCCTTAAGCAGGATGTTTGGATATTAAGAAAATTATGATAAATTAATATGCAAATTTAAATATGATTTTTGATGTTATGTTTAAATTAAAGCTGTATTGTTGCCATTACTCCAAATGTATCAATAGATTCCCATGGGCCGTGATCGGATTTATCATGAAGTAGAACTTGGCGTTGTGATTGGTAAAACAGGCGTGTCTATCTCAGAGTCACAGGCCATGGATTATGTTGGTGGATACACTTTGGCTTTAGACATGACTGATCTTGATCTCATCCTTGAACAGGTAAGTGCAAAGAAAACAACTTAACAGTGCATAGCCTAACATGTGCATCTACATTTATTGAGTAAGCAGGAACTATATACAGTTAGAGGACATTAAGGTTTACTGTATTGCAGAATTGGGCTTTTTCTCAAGTGGTAATTCGGTAATTTACATTTTAACATGCGGTATTGCGATATCATCTAGCCCTGGGGTATGCGGTTTTTCATCCTTTTGTCCAATGGTATTCGGTAAGAGAAGATGGTTCATGGTATTGCGGTACCTTTCCTGTGTGCTCTCCTGTCTAATACACTAGGCAAAACAAAACATATTCTCCTTGATCATGATCAGACACAAATGTTCATTAGTATATTGGTTTGAGGGGTAAGAGTAATTATTATTTATTATAAGGACTCACACTTGGTCACGCTCAGTTTGTTTCGTATAAAATGACCAGAAGGTTGAACAAATGCAGTTTTGTTTTCGTGAAACATAGTACAAACAAGGTGTGAATTACTTCACCGTGGAATTACCGGAACTGCCAAAATGATCAAAAAACATGCATACTGATGGTGATACAGAAAAGGTGGCTGCAACTTTAAGTAAACATGGCCGGTTGCACATGCAGTATCGGTATTTTGTTGATTTTTGACACAGTATTTGCCAATTTTTCTTAGTAACTGTATTGCGGTATTAGGTACCCCCCAAAGTCCCCCCCCCAGTTGTCATGCTAACTTTAACAGGCCACTGCCATAAATAATTTTTTGCAGGGTAAAGAAAAGAAACCGACCTATCCCTGCACACTTCACAAAGGTTTTAACTCTGTGATAATGCCAAATTTTATGCATTTCTGGATGCAAAAATGGAGTGCAAAATATAGCTCTGCCAATTGAAACACAGTAAAGCATCCAAGCCCGAATCTTTAAGGAGCTTGAGTTTGTATCCAGGGGACTCCCACAGGGCTTCTGATAATTCGCGGGAAAAAAAGTCAAATTTTGCGGGATTTGCAGAGACAAATTCGCGGAGAAAATGGCCGATTTCGCGGGGATTTCGCAGGAGTTTTCGGGGCAAATTTCGCTAAAAAGCAAACAAGAAGCATTCCAGAAAAAATATTGCAGGATGTCAAAATCAGGGCAAGAGAGAAAACACAAAAGTTCATCCAACACAGTTCTGAAGGAAACTGTTCAACGCAATAAATTTCTTTTCTGTCCTCGCTCTCTTGTGTTGCTTTGCATTTTCAAGGCAAGATTGTTGATGATTGAAGGTTCAAATCCATTTGTGAAGTCAAAACATTCTTGCGTCTTACGATCGTGTCCTGCACGTATGAGTAAACATGTGCCTGCATTCCTACTGCTGTGCTAAAAGTCTTCACATTGTGGCCAGTGCCCAGTTTTTCACATTAATCTAAGAACGCCTGGTAGTTTTGGTACGTTGTTTACTTGTGGCAGTGACGAAATTTCAAGACAAATTTACAAGTTTACGGCAAGTAAACAGCCCAAATAATCAAGATAAGTTTCAAATATATTGTACCAGCATGTATTTGGTAGGATTTGTAGCGAATTTCACGGTAATTCGCGTGTTTTTGTCAATTTCACGGAATTTCGTGAAAGAACCTGAATTTTGCGGCTCCGCGACTGCGCGAAATATCAGAAGCCCTGCATATACAATTTGTGAGAGTTGGTACCGATGTAAGTGTCTTAATAAAAAATCAACAGTTCCTGTTTACAGCGTTAACAAGGCGGGTAGCAATCAAGAACAACAAATTTAGTTTCCCTTTTTCATTATTCTAGATCTAATGAATTCCAATATTCTAACCAGGATTCTAGTCAAAGTGTATACTGCTTACCAGGTCACTTTTTTTAGGATAAAGAGAAGAAACTGACGTATCCTTGGGCACTTGCCAAAGGTTTTGACACTGCGACACCTGTCAGTGGCTTCATTCCCAAATCAGAGATTCCAGACCCAAACAATGTACAGCTATGGTCGAAAATTGATGGTGAAATGAAACAAGATGGAAACACACAGGATATGATTTACAAGATTCCTCATTTAATAAGTTTTGTTAGTCAGTTCATGACACTAGAGGAAGGCGATTTGCTCTTAACTGGGACTCCAGAGGGGAACTCGCCGGTACGAAAAGGCCAGACAATAGTTTGTGGTCTGGGTGATAAAATGGAAATGACTTTCCCTGTGTCATAGGTGTATCATTGATAGTTTAGACTCACAGAAACATAATGGGAGAGGTGGGGATGATGATTCACAACATTTAACTCAGGCCCCATTTATAATAAATATTATGGTCTCGGATACCCGAGACAAACCTTCCCTTGAGTTACCAAGAGTGAGCTAACAACATTCAAACAACTGTTTATTTGACGATCGTGAACTTGTCTTGGGGGATTTCAGGCTTTAAAACACAAATTTGCACTTAAGAGATACAATTTGACTGGTCAAGGTCCACAGTGGTCGAAAGAATAAAAGAAACCCAAAGGAAGAAGGGTAACTGGCGATAAAGATAAGAACATTTATTATTGTGTCAAAATAGCTAGCAAATAATAATAATGGTTTAGTCTAATAAAAATTACAGTCTTTCCTGTAAAACCGTAAACATCGGAAATGTATATGGAATGTTATTGTGTTACAAGAAAAAAGCCAATCAGGTGTGAGAAAACTAAACCGCAAACACCAATGGTAATTAGTTTGTGGTTTTGAGGTTTGTTCGCGTGTCCTGAACTTTGCTGTGATTGGTCACCACATAATCAACATTCCTGAAATATTTCAGGTGTTCATGGTTTTATGGGAAAGACTGTAAAAACTAAGAACTACCATTATGTACAAGATTAATGAAAATTGGATCAAAAATATCAAATTAAAAACTGTGAAGCGAGTCTCCTAATAGCACGCCTAAAATGTTGTCGAACGAGCTGAGTTTTGTAGTGTCATTGTCCAGACTGTTCCAAAGTGTTGTATTTAAATAACAGCTCATATTTTATTTTTCAAAAATTGCTATCTTGGCGCTGTTTATATTTGATAAACTGACAAAGTTAAGATAAAAATTGAATCTCGCAGCTATAGGATGTTAAAAGGCAAAATCTAGATTTGAACACAAATATTCAAGTTTCGAAAATATTGGTCACTTGTGATGTAGAATGCCTGTTTAAGAAGCGTTATGAATAACCAAGAAGGCCACTTTTTCTTAGCTGACAGGGACAAGTTTTTCCCATATAAATGCTCAATAAGGTTGTCTTTAGAGTGAGAAGGGTTGTCTCCAGTATCTGGGACCATAATGGGAAATTAGTCATTTTAGTTTAGTTTTACTTTTCCTTGACTTCAAAAGTAGCAAGAATAACTAGTTTGAAAAACTTTGCATTGCATTTTGTTACTGGTAATTGACTTTGGAAAAACTGGACCCAGGGGTTTATGGGTGCAGCCAGACTGGTCCATCAGTTCAAAGTGTGTCTTGCAACATGAGTTTGTGGTCTTCTGGTTTGGCACATAAAAATTACAAAGCTACTGATAATCTGAAACTGAAGGCAACAACATCACCTGCACAAATTCATCGTTCATTAAATCTTAAAAAGTAGAATCCTTTTTCGGCAAGTTAACTAGAGTTTATTTTTATGGCTACTAGTCCAATAAGCTCTAATATACTTCCAATAATACAGTGCTTCAGCCTGCCAATTTTGTCAAAACATTTGTCATACAATTGTAATTTCTGTGTCCAACAAAATTTTCATTGATAGAGCTGGAAGCTTTCAAAGTGAAATAATCACTCTCAAATTCAGTGGTATGCGACCCATTGAATCAAAACTCCTAGCAGTTGGCAGTAAGCTTATGTCAATCAAAATTTTATAATGACCTTGCATGGAAAATTTTGATTATATAAATGCCTTTGAAGGGTTTGATTAAATAAATGCCTTCATATAAGGTCATTAATAAGTTTTGATTGACGTAAGCTTAAAGCCAACCCCTTTAATAGTGATAAATGCAATAAATTAAAATTGGTATTACACTTTTTTTCTTGCATTGTAGTGTCTTATTTTTTTAAATTGAAAAGCACTTAGTTGACATGGATTACCTGTCTCAATATTGTTACAAGACTATCTGGATTTTTGAAACTGCACAACAGTGTCACCAATCCCCTGAGGGGGGGAGGGGGGTGGAAGTACAATCTTTTGACCCTTGTACGAAATAGGCAAACTCGGCCAACTCAAGAATAATATAACATACCAGTCAATGCTCTAGCCAACTCGTATCCAATACACGCTCGTGGAATTGTTAAAGAGGCAGTATCACGCTATTTTAGTAACACATCAAAAATCCAAGGGATGCTTTTCAGGTAATTAATAGCTGCATGATAATGAGAAAATGTAAACCAGTGCCAATATTTAGCAAGGTCAGGAGCCCATCACATCCCAAAAGGGTAATGTCCTTAAATACTGGCAATAGGGTATCGATTTTGGGTCGTGTCTGGAAAAGGGTAATGAAAATCATCTTTTGGTCAGGATGCTCTCATTCAACAGTTTCCCCCACCCCACCCCACCCCCTCTAGGAGTACTCCTGGTAGTTAAGGGAAGTCTCGAATTCCCTGAATCTACGAAGCCTGCGTATTTTCTATTTTTCTTTTTATCATTTACCTTTATTTTATCTTCTCATTTATCAGGACCTCCCTGAAAACCACCTTGGTGAGTGGATCGAGCCTTCCTGATTAAAGATTATTATTATCATTATCATTATTTTATTTATTAGCTTGCCGTTACAAGGGGTCTATTCCTTCTGCAATTTCATTCAGCCTTCCCACCCCTCCCTACCTGTTACTGTCTTGTTAATGAGAAACAAAATGAAACTCCCAGGGTCCCAGGGTCCTCTTCATGCTCTCGCTCCAGAGGGCGGTGAGAGAGACCCTGGGATCGAGGTTGAATAAAATGGAAGCCACGGCTGCTGCTTCTCGAGAACTCCGAAGATTTGTGGAGTTTGGAAGAAAAATAGTTGCAGTTGGAAGAAATTACAGGTATTGAAGCAGACCTTTTTAACTTTAAACGAAAATAATTTCAAAAACACAGTGACATGACGTGTTTATTGATATCAGAGAACACGCCGTGGAGCTCGGAAACCCTGTCCCAAAAAGTCCATTAATCTTCTTCAAACCGCCATCTAGTTACCTTCAGCAAGGAGGACAAATCAAGGTATCTTTATAATTTACTTAACAAAGTACGATTTTTTTTGTCTTGATGCCAGAAACATCAATACTGATTGTTTTCTTTAATTGGATTAACAGGGCGTGAACAATCGATGAAACCGATGATCGGAAAATCGATCGATCAATCGATGACAATCGATGCCAGTTAATCGATTGATATCGATAATCGATGAACAATCGATGCTCAGGTTTTTTGTGATTATCGATTTCATGGATTATCAATTTTTATCGATTATCAATGCCAATCGATCAGTTAATTGACATCGATTGGTTTTCATTTTTGATGTGTTTTATTTTCAACAAGGAGCTATTTCAAAAAGAAATAGTGTTTCGTTTCGGGAATGGCATCTTGGGAGTTGGGTTAGCGATATGTGTGCAACACCGTGTTTAGCCTGCGTAGCTGATGGGATTTCGAGCACTAACAATTTGTTTCGATGGCGGAGCTGAGAGGAATCTTCTTAGCATTCTTCTTGGGCATTGTCGTTCTCTTCTCGGTACAAAAAGTTATGCAGGCTACATTGTGTTCAGCAGCGGTTTTTCTGCATGTTTACATCTAAAGCCAAGTACGAAGTTTGCTCTGATTGGATAGTGTAACTGCTATATAAATAGTTAATTCCCAAGGGTCAAATTTTTAGCAGAAAATTTGCCACAATATTTACATTACAACTTAGCACGAAAAGGAATATCCTTGCATTTTTCTTCAATAGATCGTTACCTTCCATCGTAGAATCACTTCAGTCACAAGAACTTTCAATTTCTGACACAACCTAATTCTCTTTTGGGTTTGTGAGGATAATTTTAACAATATCTGAACAACATGTGTTCACCAGTTTGTTTGTCATTACGAACTTTCCTCTGATTGGATAGGGTAACTGCACTATGTGAATAGTTCACCCCTGAAGCCAAAGCAATGCCGTTTTGTTTCTGAGGAAACGAAACAAAAACAAGGTCTCTTTATGCATTTTAATGATGAAAACTGCGATAAAACTTTATTTTTTCACAATGGTGATTGATACATCATGGAGAACTTGGGCATACAAATAATCTGGTGAACAAATTCAAATCATTTCAACACGTGCAGGAACATGGGATACCGAGATTTTTTAACACCAATTGATGACAATCAATGAGTTGTCATCGATTGATTGATTGATTTTCCGGTCATTGGTTTCATCGATTGTTCATGCCCTGGATTAAACGGCCTGTGAACGGAAGTGGACTGTCGATTCAGCAGTTACTGTCCCTGTTACGTGACTGCTTGCTTTGATGTGACGTGTCCTCTATGGGTCAACGTAGACATCCGCAGGGAAGGAACATGTGACGAAGCCCAAAGGACGTCTGCGTGGGAGGTTAGGGAATCTGGGAATGTAGACAAAATTATAATGGGCGTTCCATTTACGATCCGACCCCGGGGTTTGGATGAGTAGATTCCTACTAGTCGGATATTTTGTCGGAAGGCTTCGAAAAAAATCTTTCCTACCCAGGGCTGAAAACAACGGCCGTTTAATGGAGAATGTCTGGTCTGATTGGGGTTTTGACCGGTCAAACTTTTGCATTGCCGGTCATGTTGACTGGTCACATTCGACCATATGGAGGAAATAACGTTTCTGTGTTGTTGTTCACTATCAGAATGCACCTCGCTCACTGTTTTGTTAAACTGAAAAGAAAATAAATTCATGGAGGAATGACTTAGGGTTCGCAAACCGCAAGACTCAAGTTAAAAAGTTGTTCATTTTTTCCACCACGCAAATTAGTTCCAAAGCTCAGAAAAAAGTAACAGGTACAATTAATACTTTCGCTTCTTTTCAAGTTTATTCATGTTTTGTGTTGTGTTTTCATTGCACATGGTAATCTGATATGCGTCACATTTTTGGCGAGTTTCTTCCTTTTATTTGCTCACCACATTATCACTTTACTCTTCAGCACAATGTGATAATGATGCAGAATATTTACAGTATTTATTGATGTCAACACCGGGCTTCACGTCCTGAATATTGCAACGAAACAATTCTATGAATTCATTCATTCATTCCATTGGCAAAAATAGGGAGTCTGAATTGCTGTTCGACAGCAATGTTGTTTTAGTAAGGGACCTAACTTAAGACTGCTAGGGGAACATTGCAGGGTACAATTTTTATTTTTCCGGCCAGATATGAGATGTGACCAAGCTAAAACGTACTTGGCCAGTCATTGTGACCGGAGACTCTATGGAAATTATTTTCAGCCCTGCCTACACCTTCACTTTTATGTTGGTGCCTTTGAAAAAGGATTCCTACCAGTCAAATTCTGCTGGATTTATGAAAACCAGGTCAAAGAATTAATGACGCCCTTTTCATGGTGTACCGATTAAGACTTCGTTAGGCCTGTTAATTATGCCTTAAAATCAGGTCAAGAAAGGAGCAAAAAAAACAACAACAACATAATAATAATAATAATAACAATAATAATAATAATATTTACTTAATTACCACTCCCTATTGTGGCTTTTCGGGGCCAATGTAAACAAACAAGCAAATATTGTAAATAAACATAACAAGGTTAAGAATCCCAACTGGCAGGAGGCAGACCATTTGGCTATTTACAAGAAAGTAGTGTAGCAAAGGAGTTGAACTTGAGGCTACCGAGAACAACACCAGCTAGGGGTCAGAACAGTTGTTCAGCCAGTCGTTCCTTTAGTTGATCAGTCGTAAACTATTGGATCCCTCTGGGCATTACCTTGTGAGCGGTCTCTTTGATCTTCCAAGAAAAGTCGGGAAGAGACTCCCGACTTTTCTGGGAAGATGAAAGAGACTTTGCTTGCAGGGTATCTGGGCGTCTGTATACGGCTGACAAGTCGGACTTACAATACTGTACTCGAGTTGTACTCGAGAGGATGTTGGAGAATCTCAAAAGGGACAAAGCTGTTTCTCTTCCCTGTTTTAAATGCGTAAGTGTCTTACAGACTCTCAACAATTAAATCTGGTATGTGATATAAAGCTGTAGGTGCATGGACAATTGATTGATCTTATTATAGTAAACCCCAGGAGTGAAGGAAGAAAGCACAGTTGTTAGTGCTTACAAGAAAATTAAAAGCTTTTTCTATACACAAATTCTTTCAGATTTCTCAGATTTATATCATTAACATACATTTCAGCTGAATCCCATTTGTTCCGTATTATATATATAACTTATAATTATTTTCAAAATCCATTACTTTTACTCTTCAATTCTTCTACTCTCCAATGCATATGACAAACACAAAACATTTATTAGCACCCCAGAAAGAAAAAAGGAAACAAGAAGAGAAAATAAAAGAGAAAAAAATAACATCAGCATCCCACCGACCATTAAACCTTCGACCTTCCGATCTTGTGTTCAGAAACGAACCAAAGTACAGACCTGGCGTAGACAGATTATACACGGGTAAATAATTTATATAAAGTTATGACAGATACCCATTGAACCGCTGATTGACTGTAGGCTCAAACAGGATCCCAGAGAGGTTCAATCAGAAGGAATCAGAAGTTTGTTGATCTGGAAGTGGCTTGATAATCTCACCAAATGATTTGTTTTATTGGTTATACATCTGTATGCCAAGAAATGGAAGCCAAAATTTTGTTTCCAAAAATTTCAGTCGTGGCTCTCAGAGCTCTTTGATTTTCTTAGTCCGCCGAGCATGAAGTGAATAAATATGGTCATGCAAAAGTTTGGGGCAAAAAGACAAGACGAGACACGCCACAGGTTTTTTTTGATGGCCATAGTTTTTAACAGCAGTTTAAGTTGTCAAAAATGACTTTGCTTTGTTAAACCATCAGATTCTGGAAATAAGTCAATTTCATTGCTGGCAATGTTTCATTTCAGAACACCAAATGCACTGGTTGCTTGCAATTAGTTTCACTCATGTTACCCAGTAAGCAGTCATTTCCTCTACTCTGTGCCCTGTGGGCTGCACTCAGTTTCTTTACTTGTCAACTATTGACAATGTGTGAACTTGGATGATGCAGACTCGATTGGGTGTGAAACCTCCGTAATACCAGGTGTCTATAGAAGTAAGATCGCAGACCTAAGACCCCCTCCAAATCTATAGAACTAAGACCTAAACACCCCCTCTCAATCTACAAAACTAAGAACCAAGACAGATTTAGAGTGGGCCTTAGTTTTATAGATTTGGAGAGGGTCTTAGGTCTTAGTTTTTTAGATTCTGTTGGGGACTTGGGTCTTCATTTTCTGGACCTCCCTGAAAACCACTTTGGTGTGTAGAGCCTTCCTGTTTGAAGATTATTATTATTATTTATTTGATGCCTTTGAAAACAAAGTTTTTGGAATATCTTTTATGTTCATACGGATCATAATTGTGAATATCATTCTTAGCATTTCAGTAGATCACATATTGTAAATTTAAGATTGTTTAAGAATTTGTTAATAAAATTACGTCTATTATTATTATTATTATTATTATTATTATTATTATTATTGTTATTATTATTATTATTGTTATTATTATTTTGTAGATTCAGAGGGGGTCTTAGGTCTTAGTGTTGTAGATTCAGAGGGCAGGGCTGCAAAAAACAGTTGTGCATTGGACAATGGCCAAGCAAAATGTGCCAATGTTTGATTTGACCACAGCTGCAGTTGGACAGAATGCCTGGAAAATCTTTATTTGTTTATGCAGAGATTACATAATCTACAATATATCGAGGTTGGAAAATGTTTGCCCTTTCCCAGGCTTGTAAAACCTGTTGGGGGAGTAAAATTCATGGTTGACCTGCCTGGTTTGGAAAGCATGGTTTTCCTGTTCAGAATATATTATTCAAAATAAGCGCAACTTTCCACGTTTTAAATAATCTACCCTGTCCACAAGCTTACTGTTTATTACTTATATTGTTTACCAGTTCTGAAATCTCCCATAAACGGTTTAAGACGTAGTTAGGATTCCGGGGTTAGGATTCCGAGCATTCATTGGACAAAATTATGTACCAAAAATGATTTACACCTTATTGCAAGCTTTTGTGTTACTACTTCAATTATTATCAAGAGAAATCTTTTCAAATAACACCAAACATGAAAACAAATTTCGAAGTTCCACTGAATTGCTTAAAAGATTTGAGATTTTTCTTATAGCTTGCCAGCTTTGCAATTCATTTTCTCAATCTCTGATAAAAAATTGTTGTACCAAGATTATTTACACCTTATTGCAAACTTTTGAGTTACTGCTTGAAATACCTTATCAAAAGAAATCTTTTCTAACAACACCAAACATTGAAAACAAATTTCGAAGTTTCACTAAAATTTCACTGAATCGCTTAAAGACGATTATTTTTACAAAATGGCTGCACGTTAGATTTTTCTCGGCCTCTGATAAGAAATTGCTTACATCTTTATTAAGGGTAAAAAATAACGCAATACGATTTAAATTATTCTGGTACTCGATTTTTGTCCAACATAAATAAATGTTACTCAACTTCCTGATGGATTCCATCTTAACCTGTTACTGAGTTGCAAATTCCTGGTTTATAAACATACAAAAAATGCCTTTTGCTTGGTAATTGTTACAAGAGTTATGTACTTGTACAAAAGTAACACCACTAGCTGATCATTGAATGCACTGACCTGTCCATTGAGCTGGTAAATATCTGCTTTTTAACTTCTTAAGTAAGAAGGAGATCACGTTCAGTGTGGGAACGACATGGGGAGAGTGAAAAATTATCTGGATGAGTGCAAAATGAAGGGTACTCAACCAGATGGCGAATGCTCCAAAATTTTAAGTTGCAATTGTTGATATAATATGCTAATTTCCCTCTTTTTCCTTGCACAAGCTATACTGTGTACTAAGCAATTTTTATGATTTAGAAGTTAAGTCTAAGAGCATGTTATGTTTTTGGTCTCTAGCTTCCTCATGGCTGTGACCAGCTTCACCATGAAGTTGAGCTTGGTGTCGTTATTGGTAAAACAGGAGTGTCCATCTCGGAGTCAAATGCAATGGATCACGTTGGTGGATATGCTCTTGCTCTCGACATGACTGCAAGAGATATTCAAAGCAAAGCCAAGCAACTTGGCTATCCATGGACGTTTGCTAAAGGTTTTGACACAGCACTACCCATAAGCAATTTTATCCCAAAGGCTGAGATTCCAGATCCGAATAATGTTTGTCTGTGGTTGAAGGTTGATGGAATATTGAAACAAGATGGAAATACTCAGGATCTGATCTTCAAAATTCCACATCTTATAAGTTACATTAGTCAGAGCATGACACTCGAGGAAGGGGATTTAATTTTGACAGGAACTCCAGAGGGAGTGTCTGCAGTGAAGCCAGGGCAAACAATAGTTTGTGGTCTTGATGATAAAATTGAGATGGCATTTCCTGTCACAATGTAGAAGTCAGGACATCAAAGTGTATCTCATTGTTTTAAAGGGGCTTAGCTATCTTAATCTTTGGGGAAATCAACAGAAACCTTGAAACAATAGCTTGGTAACTTAGAAACACCAAAGCAGCAACAAGCTGAGAAGGAACAAGGATGGCTTTCAATGAGGGTGATTGAGACATATTTTAATTGGCAAGCTTAATTTTTCAATAGGTGTCATCTGTGACAGCTCCCTTGAAGCACTAATAAAATTCTATTAAAGATTTAAAAATACTACTGGTAGTTTTCATTAGTTGCAATATAACTAGCAATGTGTAATGTGTTTCTCATATTATACATTTACTTATCTTTGATATACCTGTAATATTGAAACATTATCCTCCTCAATCTTGAGGAATATTGTCTGATTTTAGCCAACTCGGCCTATGGCCTTGTCGGCTAAGTGTCAGGTGATATTCTGTGCGATTTTGCAGGATAACTGTTCAATTATCCTACGAAATTGCGCGGAATATCACCTGATACTTAGCCGACAAGGCCGTAGGCCGAGTTGGCTAAAATCAGGCAATATTCCGCAAGATTTAATTGTTTTATTATTCAACAAATTGTCAACAAAGTGCCTTTACCAGCTAGAAAAGTTGCCATTATATGGCGCTTTGCAAGACTTCAACCAAATTATCACAAGTTATATATATCGCAGAATATCCGTCAGCAGCAGTTGACAGATATTGAGAGCATAATGACCATATTATGGCCAAAGTGACAATTTGTTGAATAATTGTTAAATATTATCCATTGAATCACAATTTACCCTGACATAGAGTTTCTGATAAAAGACGTACCGTGGTAATTGTACAACTCATGTAATTTACAGATTTGCATTACAATGTCGATCAGTGTTAGCGTAGTCAAATTTCTGTTAGTGATCACATCCACAGGGTTCTCAAAATTAGCCGGCAACCGGCGCATTTCACCAACTATTCCAAATACTGAGCTGGCTACTCTGAATGTTAGTAGGTCAGTTCTGAGCGTGATATTGGAGAAATAAAATGGAAATAGCCACCTACTTTTTGGATGGAACCTGCTACTCACAAACCTACTGACAACCCTGCATCCACTAAGCAGATACTAAGATGTGATCCTGACAAAACACTATAATAATTATTATATGTTAAACATATGTAGTGATATCATTCTTGAACAAAATCTCATTAATTACAGCCTTGGATTGTTACAAATTACTTTACAAAGTCACAGTGAAAGCAGCTACCATCTATGCTGCTGTGTTTGCAGGGAAAACAAAAGTATTATGTTACAATATTTGCAAGAAAAGCGAAAGTGCCGTTTTACAGTTGTAAAGAAAAGGATGGGTATCACATTTGGTTTTCCAACGTGTTAGCAGAAATAAGATGAAGCAAAGAAATGCAAGATATAATCAATTGCTGGTTCCATTGCATTCTGCACTATCCTTTGAGCCTCTGAGTTGACAAATGTTATTTCTCTAACATATCGAGTACATTGTTTTTAAACTAACGTAAAAGGAAGCTGTCTGGAATAGGTAGCCCATGCTCCTTTGGGAGCTGTCAACATGACATTGCATAACAGCATAAATGTATTAAAGTGTAAGGATCGTACACAACAGTTCGAAATATGGTTTAGAAATTTAATAAAAACGACTTGCGTCCCCTCTATTGTATATTACTCGTGTTTCTGTGGCATTTTATTGCAGCTGTTTTAAAGTGATTCCAGTGAGTTTTAAGCCGGTCCATTGTTTTCTCTCCAAATACCATTCCTATAAGCAGGGGAAAAATTATCCTCCTCATGCCTTAGGGTACGTAGGTACGTAAATTTGTAGGGCCTTAAAGGTCACAGATGACACAGTTTGAAAAGTTTAGCCTAAATTTTTCAAATTTGTCAATTACAATCCTCAATCTTCCTCATTCAAAGCCATCCTTTATTATTCCTAGTTCAGTGGTGTATCTTTGGTGTTTTTCTCCCTTAATAAACAACTATTTCAAGGTTTCGTTTGATTTGAAGGCAATTTTATGCATTGCCGCAGTTGACTTTATTCATGGTGACTGTGCTCCTTTAAGGAGAGAAAAACGATTGACCTAAAACTTGCTGGAATAGCTTTTAACAGCCCTGAAATGGCTCCAAATGCCACACAAAAACACGTAATACATAACAGAGGAGAAGCAAGTCATTTTTATTAAATTTCTATGTATGATCATTTACATTTCCATACAAACTCTTACATTTACACTGTTATGAAAATTATGTCATGCTGACAGCTCACAAATTAGCTAGGGCTACCTGTGTTAACTATAGCTGTTCTTGATATAAAGTATATGAAATAACTAACAAATTTGGTAAATAGCAGCAAAACCAATTCTTCATTATTTTGAAAAGCAAATCAAAGCTTATGAAACTTGTTTGGAATTTCTGGGAGAGTTCCCCTGTTTTCAATCGTGCTAGTCGCTTTTCCCTGCTTGATGGCCTTCGAAATCTAGCTGAAGATGAGGGTCTTTCTGCATCTGCACCAAAACATCTGCAATGATGTTATCTTCACCAGAAAAAGGCACTAATACATACTTGTCTTTACATTCTTTGCAACCATCCAGAATTTCTTTCAGTTTGCGGGTAAACAGCACCACCTTGTAATTTAAGGCAAAAGGAAAACAGTTTCAAGTAAATAGGGGCAAGTAAGGAAAAGGTGCTAGAAGGCAAGCTTTGCCATTAATACTGTCTGTTTAATTTAGGCCATTCTCCCCTTTTTTTCATTTATTGTCAAATGCATTTTCTGATTTTGGGTCAGTCGGTTGGTCAGAAAAAAATGGAGAAGTCTGGAACTAGGAGGCATGGTACCTTAGCACAAGACATGGCGGCAACAAAAACTAAAATTCTGTATGGCAAAAATATTGCCTATGTTTAAGATTAAAGTGACAATTGTTTGAAATTGTCTTCATTGCCTTAATCATAACTTTTCTTTTTTCTGAAAATGCGAAAATCTGGGTCGGTCGGATGATGCTACAATACAATACAAACTTTAATGACACTCCCTAAAAAGGGCTTTTCAGTGACATTATGATAAGAATTTTAAAGCTAAGGGAGGAAAATCAAAGGCCCTTCGGGCTTAGTGCCTCATGTCCGGCACTTTGTTATTCTTAAACTCCTTGATCGCCTCTGTCTTTCTTTACAAGTCATTTGAACATACCGGTATGTTGCTCAACAAAAGCTGTGTGACATAACACGACATTCACAAATATATGCTGATATACAATATCCATGCAAGCAAGTCCTCGGGGTCAATGGCTATCTTAAAGCTTGTTAACCCAAATATTGTTTCTGAAATCTTTAACTCTAGTCGTATATTTCTAAATTAAAATCAGAGCTTTTCAGACTCTTCACACAGTCAATGTGTGGTTCTCTAAACATAGCCTGCTCTCATTTTAAATGGGAATCTGAAGGAGGGCGGTCACTTTTTGTGAGAGAGGATAGTACACAATTTTACATGAATACAAGAAACAACTCGTCACAATTGTGTGTCCGTATTTTAAGTGACTCGCTTCAAATTCCTTGTAATAAAGTCCACTAAACCAAAAAAAGAGCTCATCTTATCAAGACCCTTGCATTACACACTACACTCGACTACACATATGCAAGTAAACAAATGATCTTTCACTTGCTCAAGTGTCCACATTACCTTGTGTCACATGACACAAGGCAAAAAGGGGATGGCCTTAAAAAAGAAAAGAAAACTTTGTAACCACCTTGAAATCTCAGTAACCACACAGCTTAAAGCCCTCTAACTAATATACCCCCTATACCCTCCACATGAAAACAAGCACTGGATGTTTTGCCCTCACCCCATCCTATTTTAGCTCCACTCCCTGGAAGGGCACAGAATGAATTTTGGGGGCCTACTACAAAAATCACCGAACTGTGCAATGGGCCTTCAGTATTCGCATGGGCCATATTGGCCATATATAATAGAATGATTCTGTGCCTCAAGTTGAAATGTTTGTCTGCGTGGCAAAACAAAAGTTTTCAATCCCTCAGGACTCAACATGGCCACCGTGAGATTAAGGCCCATGGGCCCGGTTTTTCATATCGCTGCCCCACTCACTTTAGTTTTCGAGTTCCAACCGTTGCTTTGCCTCCTATAAATATAAGACTCTCTATTTACATGTGGGGGGGGGGAGGGGGGTTGGAGGTGTGTGGGAGGTGGGAGGAGACAAAGCGGGAAGCAGGATTGCCAAGGTAGTGGGAACCGGGAACAATTTCAAAAATACTATTTTGAAACAGTATGCAACAAAGAGGCTGGAGCTATAGAAGGAGCGGGAAGTGGGAGGCTTTAACCCCCCCCCCCCCCCTCTCCCCTCACTATATAGCTTCGTTAAGGGAATACCCCTCTCGCCCAGGGCTGGGCCTGGAAAAAATATGAAACGTTTGCCTATCCACGCGTGTTTTAAAAACACAGTTTACCTGATGATCCCCTTCTTGGCGACTGAAGCCCGCCTCTGGATGACAAGACATGTCATAGAGCGACAAGAGAGGGGTAGCATATTCCACAGCACAGTAGTACACGTTGTCTTCCTCGATTTCCTTTCCATCTGGGCGTGGAATCACTATCTTGTGTATTGTGTGTTTGTAGGGACGTTTCTTTACTCCAGCTCTGTTTAGTTCAAGCGGAGTGAGTGTTTTGGCCACCGTAACCCTCGGATCGGAGAGTGCGATTTCACTTTTGGCCGCACAGTTTTTAGGCAATAAGATAAATAGCTTTTTTATTAAAATCTTATGACGAAATTCGTCTGACTCTGAAATTTTATATTCGAGTTTTGGAAGCACCAGCTTTAGGTAGCCAAAATAATAACTCCAAGCCAGTCCGTCAGCAACATTCTTGTTTTCTCTCTCGTTTATCTCCGATGTTTCTACAGGAGAAAGTTCGCGAAGACCGACAACGAACAGCAACTGTGGAACCAAGAAACAGTTCAGTGCAAACAAGATAGCGTAATCTCGGTGAGCAAAACCTTCGTAATTTTCGTACAAAGCGTAGAACACGATGAGAACAGAACCTACGGCAACAGCTAAAATACAGCGACCACATTGGCTAAAAGCGAAAGTAGAATCGAAAACGGGCTTCCAGTTTCCTTGATATCGATCGCGTCTCCCTGTGTTGAATCTCTTCCATTGCTAGACAAAGCCGCCGTACTAGCTCCCCCAAGACTACACTTAGCGTGAGGAGCGCCGCTGAAAAGATCAGAAAATGGATTCCTTCTTTGCTTCCTTTCTCCTTCACCAAAAACACCAGAAAAACCCCAGACGTCATGAACACAATTGCCGAAGTGATAGTTGCAGTTTTTCCGCGCGCCTTGGAAAGTGGTCCAAAGCCATTGTTTTCTTGCTGTGCCATAGTATTTTCACGAGGCTGATCAGCCATTGTAGACAAAAGATATCTTTTGAAAGGAAAAGTAGCCCTTTTGAACGTTATTTGTTGGAATCGTTATCGAGGATGTTGGGGGAATCCCCTAAATTGGTGAACTACGACCTGATTGGCCCACGTCATCTATTTATATCCCGGGATTTTTCCCACAAGCTTTTAAATAAAATGCTGGAAATGCAATTTTCACTTTTTACCCATAGCAAATCGCTGTCATTCCAGTAATAATGGTTTCTAAATGGAAAATCCATAAAAAGTGTAGTATAGCATGCCCACTTTACAGAGGCAGAAAGTCTTGCTGTGGTGCTTGCACAGGCAGCCCAATTTGCATATTTAGGATTTGTATTAAAACCGAAGAGAACGAACGGTTGAATTACAATAAAAACCGCTCACCGGAACCCCCGCGTTGCTTTGTTTCCGTGCTGTGTGGTTTTTTTAACTGGCCGCTTAGTTTTTTGAAATATCTTTTTTCGTAACACAGAGATATTCAAGTTTTAAAATACGCAAATTAGTTAATTGATGACGTCATATACTCAACCAAATTTTAAATAAATAGATGAAGAAAATATTTCTCACCCAATTTGTATCAGCAATGTTTCATTCTTTGCATCGTGACTCTACTAGGTCAGTTATGCAATATGAGATTTACAATTATGTTACCATGGCAACATGCTGGTTCCCAGACATTCCCAATGTTCTAGGCTATTTTGGCCGTCAATTTTGATATTTCTCAATGACTCCAGATCTACAAGATTTCACAAGCATATTTGTGTGTTACGTAGGTTCTTTGGCCTGGTCAAATTTTTCTGGACTAAAAATCACTCAAATACTGAAAACAGATTCGAGGTAGCCTGCGAATACAGCCGCTTCTCATTCGCTCCAATGAGAAGCGGCTGTATTCGCAGGCTAGATTCGAGGGGAATGGAAAGTTATAACATAAGGTGTGTCGCCTGAAGAACTATTTGTGTACCAAGTTTCAATTGTCTCTGTAGAAAAGTGACTGAAATAGCCCTGTTTATTTACGTGATATAGAAAATGGGGTTGCATAGATGATGTCATCAGTCTCCTAATTTGCATATTTTCTAAATTTTATTTTAACTTGAATATCTCAGGAACTACTACAGATCTTTGAAAATGGAAAACAGCATTTTTAATCTCACATGAAGCACTGCATGATTCGTTCAAAAAGCAAAATGGTGTAAAAATTTGATCGCAGTAGCACTTTCAAAAACTATGTATATTTGAACGCAGTGAGTGACGCCACAGGATTGACATTTTGCAAGAGACAGTCTATTTTTTTTTACAACAAGGAATATATATATATTTTGGGTTTCACCTGCAATTACTTCATGGCTGTGACGGGTGGTTACGAGCTGCCAACTTAACAACTTGTTTTGGATCGTCGTGATCCTCCAACTTGTTCAGGGGCAAGTCTGTTTATAACAATATCACATCCATTTCAGAAAGTTTACTTCCACTTAGTCTCTTCACAAAGTGACTTCCGGAGTGATGGGTTGAGACAATTGGTGATGAAGCGTGATGGGTCAAAACGAACCGGCAAACCGTCACAGAGCAACATCCCTTTTGCAACCCATTACAGATCGGGTGTATTAATGTAAATGAGTGGAATGCTAAAACAAACTGACAGTAATTTTCCATGAAAGTATTCAAGTGTGATAAGTTTTTTTGCTGAGGTGGAAAAAAGTCATTAAGTATTTCTTACTTTGTTGACCACAATGAAGTCCTGGTGTTCGCACAATTTTAGCATTCAGATATAAAATGCACCATATTGCATCCAAGAGTATTTAAATGTTCAAAATTTCCCTGGGGAGAATGCCCATGAACCCCCCCCCCCTCCCATAGTTTCTTGTGCCTTTGGCACTCATCATTGGCGCTCTTGTACCCAATATTACACATATTCCCAGTTATGTCCCACCAACGAAAATTTCCGACATTGCCTCTGTTATTGTTAAAGGTTTTTGTCTCAAACCAAAATATACCATAGCTAGCTAGCTAGGGCAAAATTATTATCTTATGTTTTCTTCATCTTGGCCCTGTCTTTTGACTGCTGTAAGGATTTGTCAGTGCTGTTTAATTCATCTTTAATTTTATTCATGTTCCATCTACTTATCCAGATCTCTGCCACAGATCCAGCATCTCTAATTGGTAATTGTAGTTGTTTTTTTTTTCATTCAGTATTAGCTAGGTATAGCTATACAGAGTACATAACACTCCATCCCCAAACTGCCACTCACTGAAGATTATGCAAACACCCTGCATGAATGCATGAATGAAAGGGTGCTGTGGGAGCAGCTTTAGGAGTGAAGTGTTCTACCAAACACAACACAATGACCTATACCAGGTGGACTTAAATAAGGACTAAATTAAATGATGCAGCCTTCAACATCTGGTGACTAGCTGTATCTTGTGAACATAAATTTTCCAGAAAATTATACTAGTTCCCACGTACCATGCATCTGGCCGTAAGGAAGAAATGGAGCGAGCTTCAAAGAAGTGGAATTTACAGCTGAAAAGGTTGCTGTTCATTTAATATTTTGGACTTCATTAAAAGACTGATGTTTGATGTGAATAAGTTGTAGTTTTCGATAGCTGAAGGTCAGACAATTTTGTGAAAATGCTAATTAACATATTTGCATACATTCACAACTACCATGAAAATGACATCCTGAATTTTGTGCAGCAAAAATCTGTGGCCCAAAAATCTGAGGTGCATCTAGGGTTAAAACAACCAGCTACTGAAGAACAACTTATCCACATCAAACATCAGTCTCTTAATGAAGTCCAAAATATTAAATGAACAGCAACCTTTTCAGCTGTAAATTCCACTTCTTTGAAGCTTGCTCCATTTCTTCCTTATGGCCAGATGTCCTATAACTGGAACACAATGTCAAGAATTATGGCCAAAACCCTGGGTGAACTCTCATATAAAACAGATGGGGAGGCTTGACAGAAAATTTCAATTGAACCCCTAAATTAAGAACACCACAGCACCAGACCTATATTTCTTGGCATGTAACCCTAACCAAGACATTGATGGCAAAAAATATTCATTTTGGTGTTTTACAAAGAAAACCAGAAGCGAGACAAAACATCCAAAATTTAATTACACCCCTATGCCTCATTTTTTCGTATGGGATTCCCCCTCCCCAGCCAGAAAGGCTACCATTACAGCATTGTCACTTAAGGCTATTATAAATAATTAACAGTCATGCAAGACTCTTGTAAGTGATCACAAGTAACCACCTTAGAAATTGGAAAAACTTGTTGCAACTGGAGCTGATTGTCTATAATAATATTCTCTGGCAGGGCTGTCATTAAGTTTTGCATCACCTGTAGCCTCGTTCTCTCCACCTGTAGTAAACTTGTTACTTTGTGGTTGAATTCTATCAACAACAGGCAATTTCACCCACAGCACTGAGACTCAAAAATTTGGGTTTATGGCTCACTTGAGGGGAACAGATAAAACATGTATTATCTTAAACACTGACTATTAAGCATCATAAAAATGTATGATAGCAAGGATAGAACGGTAGCTTTCACTCTGTAAATCGAATTTTAAGTTGCCCCTCATTTCCTCCTTATGGCCGCCATCTTGGATTTTTCAAGGACGGCAACAATGTTTCTTGTATTCTTTTAATTAGAGCAAATTGCTCTTCAAACGCAAATTTAGAGCGTTTTGGAACTCAGAATATGATTTCTGCTTTTTTAGTGCCGTAATTATAACTGTGCCGTCAAATGATATGTAGAAATTGAAAGTGTATTGAATAAACTCCACTTGAAAGCAATCGCCTGTTTCCTACCCTAGCCCCACTTTCCCAAAACCATTCAATGGATTTTATTCCCAGTGCGAGGTTAATATTTTATTTTTTGTACTACAAAAATAAATAAATAAGTTTTACCGCCAGTGCACATCTGTCAAAGAATTTTAACATTCAATGGATTTTAGCGCCAGTGCAAGATGTTCAATGGATTCTGGCGCCAGCGCGAAACATTAAATGGGTTTTCGCGTCAATGCGAAAGTGCTTCATCTACACCATCATCAATGGCAGACACATGTATTATATGCGGTTTGTCCGATCAAAAATTAGCTCAATGCAGGGATATTTCGTCTTGGACAATGTTACATCGTGCTGCCGTAATTCGAAATCACAAACCAATTTTGGAGGCTTCGACCGAAAGCGAATTTCCCGAAAATGCTATCAAATATCATCGCAACTGCAGAGCCGAGTTCACCAACAAAAGAGATTTGCAAGTCGCAGATCAAACACCTGGAAATGACGAAGAAGCTTCTACAAGTGCGCCCAGGAGAAGCTCTAGAGATCATGGAAGTCACTCCAGCTCACATATTCTGCCCGATCAATGTTTGTTTTGCAAAAAGTCCAGGTACAAGCCAAACACGAAGACAAGAGAGAGCCTACACAGTGTGCAAGAATTTCGTGCCGATGAAACGGTAAGAAAATGTGCTTCTCTTCATGTACAGCAAAACACTGCTATGAGTGAAATAGCTCGGGAAGTGATTGGAATATGTGCAAAAGATCTCATTTCAAGCGAAGCCAAATACCATGCTTCCTGCTACAAGAGTTTTGTAAGAATAATTTATTCCAATCCAAATGAAGGTCAAAGGTCAAATGAAATAGAATGCCCATTACAGCCCGTTTACGAAGCTGTTTACTCTTTGTGTGAAGATTTGACAGCCTCTCCTCAAGTAATCGAATATAGAGTTGTGAAGGAACTGTTTTTTAACAAAGCTAGTAAGCTAGGAGTAACTGTACCAGAATCCGACAAAAAGAACCTTCTGCGAAAGCTGTCAAACATGTTTCCAGAAATTAACTTTTTAACGTACCAGTATAACAAGGTGTTAATGTATCCAAACACATTAACGATAGACAAAGCCGTCCTGGATTCCTTTGAGTTTAAAACGGAGCTAGAGTCACTTAAAGGTACAGAGAGTGATAATGAAAAGAATGTGATCAAAACTGCACGATTACTTAACAAGGAAATAAAGGATCTTGACCCACAGATGTCGTGGCCGCCTAAAGATGATGATTTGAAACCAGACAGAACTGATGACTACATTCCACACCTACTCGATGTCTTTCTGACTGTGCTTATTTCTGGGAAATCACTTGAGAATGACAGCAGTCATACAGAAAGAACAGTACGACTGAAAGAATCTTTTGCACAAGATATCGTTTATTCTGTAACAAATGGGGTTGTGAAAACTCCAAAAAGTGTGTTATTTCCTTCTGTTGTAAAGGCCCTGTGTAATAACACAGAGATTTTGAGACTTATCAATAAGTATGGCCATGGTATAAGTTATGACCTAGTAGAAGAGATTGAGACAGAGTATGCATTAAACGTTATCAACGAGCAACGAGGTAACCGTGTCGTCATTCCGGCTAGTGTAACACAGGAAGAGTCCAGGAGCACTGTCGCCCTGATGGTGGCGGATAACATTGACAATCTAGAGTGTACTTTGAGTGGATCTGGAACATCCCATCGCGTAAATTCAATCCTCGTTACGAAAAAAAATGCAAGACAAAGCGATGATGAGTCAGATGACCAAGACTACGCACCACCAGTAGCGAAGAAATGTAGGAGATCCCTACCTGCGACGGTGGTTACTAGAGAGATCCCCGAGTACTATGGCGGAAAACGGGAGGGGCCAGGTGAACTGGTGCACGTTCAAAATGTCGGAGTAAGTTCATCTTATACTGACAAAGTGAAGGAGCTGACATTGCGCTTTCTCGTATGGCTCGAGGTCAGAAAGCTCGAAACTCACCCGTTATTACTTGTGCCTGGGTGGACTGGCTTTAACATTAAATACGCGATCATGTTGTGGTTGTGGAGAGCACAATTGGTTACTTGGATACTATAGACTCCCCCGCCACTGACCTGAAGACCGCGTACGAAGTACTGTCTAGAGGGTGCGAAATAAAAGATCGGTTGAAGTTGAATGCTGTAGTCTGTGTTTTTGATCAGGCTTTTTATGCCAAGGCCATGGAGGTTTACTGGAAACACAAAGATCTATTCGCTGGCCTGGTCATAATGATGGGAGGTTTTCATTTGTTGTTAATGCTCTTGGGGGTCATTGGAGACCGATTCGGAGACGCGGGGCTTAGAGAACTTGCTGTTCAGAGCGATGTTGTGGCAGAAGGTTCAGTGGATAAGGCTATGAAAGGGAAACAGTACAATCGAGCTGTGCGTCTTCATAAATGTGTGTATGAAGCCCTCATGAGATTGCTCTTAAAAGAGTTTGAGGCTACAGTCCAGTCATTGCCGGCATTGAACTTGGAACAGCTGAAACTAAATCTGAACCAAGATGACTTTGATCAAGTGATGAACAGCTGCGAGTTCCGAGAATTTGGAGAACAGTTTCATGTTTTTGTTCAGGAAATGAAGGAAAAAGGCCCAAACTTAGCAAGATTCTGGCTATCGTACTTGGAGCTGTCGGAACTGATGCTGAACCTCATCTATGCGTCCCGCACAGGTAGTTGGGAGTTGTATCTGTCGTGCATTGAAGAGGTTATACCATGGGCATTTGCGTATGATCACCAAAACTACGCGCGCTATCTCATTCCATTCCTAGACGACATGCGTCAGCTACCTGTCAGAAAGCCAGAGGTTTACACAGCCTTTACCAAAGGCCACTTTTCCGTCCAGATGGGTGCCCGTAATCCTTTCGGACGAAACGAAGCTGACAAGACCATTGAGAACACCATTAATCGCGATTGCAAGACAGGAGGAGGGTAGATCGGGTTCAGTGCTAATTTTGCCGCAACTCAGAGATGGGTGCTCAATGACACAAGACGTGGTGTGTACAGGAAGCTTCTTCGCGAGCATTTGTCAGTTACATCACCCCAAGCCTACATTCACAAGGAGTTGGCGCCAGCACGCATTAAAGAAGACATCAAAGCTGTAGGAAAGCTTGTGGATCTACTGGAGGATGTGTTCAGCAATCCATGGAAACAAGACGCGGTGTTTACAAGCCTGTCTACGGGTATCGAAGCGACAGCAGAAGTATGTGATGATTTACTGCAAGCCAAGACCAAAGGCAATCAGGCAGCGACTGACTTTGTAGTGAACCGTTGCTCATCTAACCCCACCCTAGATTACTTCGATCAAATAAAGAAAGTGAAGCTGAAGTCGTTCAAGGATCTGAAGGCTGTGCGCAAGGTTCGCAATAAGGATCTGGTACTGCCCCTTCGCATGGATCGTGATATATTTGCGCGGATGGCACTTCTTGGACAGTTTCGTCAGATTGACATGAAAGTTGTTTTCAGCTATCCACTTGGCCCTCTTCCTTGGTCTCTTGCTGATCCTTATGGCCTCCCACGAAAAACAAGCAAAGCCAAACTCTCCCAGCAGTTAGAGCGCCGTATCACAGTCACCGAAAAATACCCAGAGAATGCAACCAGTATTTTCGATGGGATGGCCGTCTTGCAGAAGTTGAAGATCCCCTCTGGAGCAACGTTTCATTTGGTCTCTGAAAGAGTGTTTGAGTTAGTAACCAGCACCGGCAGCAGGCGTGTAGATGTAGTGTTTGACGTATATCGCGAGATATCAATCAAGAATATCGAAAGATTGAAGAGAGTGTCAACGTCCGACGGCATACAATACAAGAACATACTCTCGGCGTACACAGTGAAGTCATGGAACAAGCTGCTCAGTGTAACCGCGAACAAGCCTGAGATAGTCAAATTTCTCGTGTCACAGTGGAAGACAGAGGCATTCAGAGGCAGGCTCCGCAACCGGATCATGTACGTGACAACCGAAGATCAGTGCTGGAGAATAGACGCAGCCACATGTCAACTTGTTCCTGAACTCCAGTGCAATCATGAAGAGGCTGATACGCGTATGGTTCTCCATGCTCAGCACGCGGGAGGTACGTGCGTCATTCACTCCGATGACACTGATGTCTTCGTTTTACTGCTCGCTCACAGTCAAACCCTTGGGAAGTGCTTTATGAAGAAAGGCCGTGGCGCAAAGACCAGAATTGTAGAGCTTCCTTTGGTTGTTAACAGCTTGGAGAAGCAACTCGACCCAAGTATCGACAAGCACTGCTTCATGAAAGCCCTGATTGGTGTGCACGCGATAACAGGCTGTGATACAGTCTCCGCCTTCTCTGGAAAAGGGAAATGGAAAGCCGTCCAACTTCTTCAACGCAACGAAAGATACGTTCGAGCTATGGCGAGTATCGGGGAAGAGTGGGAAGTACCTGAGGAGACCTTCAAAGATACGGAAGCACTCGTGTGTGAGCTGTACGGAAAGAAGAAGTCCAAGAGTGTGGATGTGCTGCGTTATGAAATTCATTGCGCTAGAGGAGGGAAGGTCGAGCCAGAAGCTCTGCCACCATGCCAGTCATCACTGCGACTCCACATAACAAGATCAAATTACCAAGCAGCCATCTGGAGAAGAGCCATTGATCCTCGTCCAGAAATCCCTTCCCCTCATGGGCACGGCTGGGAAGTGGACAATACCAATAAAGTGGTAGAATTTCTTTGGCTTGGATCTAAACCAGCTCCGGAAGAGGTTCTAGAACTACTTTCCTGTACGTGCAAGAGAGTATGCACGATCGAAAAATGCTGCTGCATGAAGGCTGGATTGAAATGCACTGACATGTGCAGTGTTCAGTGCGACAACATGGCAACTGATGATGTACTCGTTGCGTATGAGAGTGGAGATAGTGATAGCGACTTGGAGGAGTGATGCGGGTAAGTTGTTTACATGTGTGGGTTACTTGAAATGGCAAACAGAAAATGTTGTTCTGTCTTGTATGACGGTTCTTGCAACTCCTGCAGATAAACGTTTTTCTTCTTTCAAACTCCATGTTCGAGAAGACAATTTAATCCATGACATAAATGTATTTGTATATTACAGATCCTTTATACAAGTGACAGCAGGGCAGGACATTTAACAATCGTGGCGATTCTGTGTTCAAAAGAGTACCAGACTGAAATGTGGACCTACTCAGTAACTGTTATATACTCTGATCTGTGGTATACGCACAGCGAGGAATGTTTGCTAAAAAAACTTAAAGGGATACTCTATCCCCCATACGAAGTTTTGCTTAAAAGGTACTATTCACCCTATAATATCGGCTCAATCACAAAAAATGCGAGAAATCAAAGGTTAAAAGAGGAACATTCAATGGCGAAAAGCGTATTTTTACCCTTTTCGAAGACCGGAAGTGAAAATGTCTTTTAGTCGGACATGTGATCAATGACGTACATATGAGAACTCGAGATCTGCGTGCCGTGTTGTTTTGCACCAAAACAATCATGGATTCTGGCAATTCGCATAGTTGTTCTTCGTCCCCGTCTTATTCCAATTAAAGTACGGATGAAATTACGTTAGAAGACTGCAAAGGCACGCAGCCGTATCTGTTCGAGCCTTACGATAGTGAAGCAAGCTCAGGTACGGATTCGTCGAGTGAGCCCGAGGAGCAGACATTCGAGCGTACAAAACACTGACTGGTAAGATCGTGTCGCGAATCCTTTATTGTAAAATAAACTTCTGAACTGAATATTTGGGAGTAGGATATTAGAATAGCAATAAACTTCCCTTGTGGTGAACGCGTTGGCTGTTTTGTTCTTTAGTAGAATTTCATATCAGCTTTTTGCCTCTTATATATTTTGTTTTGTACAGTCTCGCTACTCAGCTGGTGTGTTGCGTAATAAAGCTTACAATTTTCGAACAAGCCGCAGTCTGAGGTTATGATAAAATCGTACTTTAAAACTTAGGTGTAAATGCGGGAGCTGCCAGCGGCTAAATAGAGTAGTGGAACGCGTATGCTGCTCAGAAATTGACTGCGTGGTTGCCAAAAACTACGAAGCCGACGAAGCTGAAGGACTGGACGAGCCCCCTGCCTGCATTACGGAGCAGCCAGGATTTAACGCTGTTTGCTTGAATCGCTGGGTTCTTCACACGGCGTGGTATCAATATAAACAGCAAGATACCGACGCGTACGAAGGGCCCGGCTACAAACAGAAGAGTCACATTGCCTATAGGCAGCTGGCGCTGGGGTCTTCTTGGCAAACAAATAAGAGTGGTTTTGTCATCATGTGCTGTGTGTTGTATTCGGGCGCACTTTCCGATGACTTTGTATTTGAAGGATTCCGATTTCCGTACGAGTGAACTATTAAACTTGTTCAACAATATTTTAATTTACTCGAATTTTTCTCGTTTCCGCATCCTGGCAAATACTCACATGAATTGTTTAGTAATGCAGGATCTACTAATTAACCAGTCTCTTATTTTTGCTTAACTTTTAATATATTCGTATATAGACCATAACAGTAATGAAATCATAAATGTGAGGATTTTTCAGATATTAAATTTTCTTTGTGCCACCTAAAATTGTTCATAAATGGTGATTAATATGCCGATCTCACACTGAGAGGTTTTAGTTAAGAAATGTTTTCTGTCAAGTTCTTTTGCATATACAAGCAACAAGAAGCAAATATTTGTATAATCGGAGCAAAACAGGAAGAAATTGAAGCAATTTTAATAGAATTTTCTGAATTCGCATCCCGAATAGTAAGCTTACTTTTCGCATTACTTGGGGTTCGAAATTGCACAGCGACGTTTTTACTATCACACCGAGTTTGTGTGGAAGCCTCTTGTATCAGAGGTAGGAGCTGGGCTGCGCTTGCTACGCGAAGCGGATTCGCGTTTTTCCTGTTCATCGATGATCTTAAAAAAGAACAAGGTGAGGTATCACAAGTTTGTATGATAGTTTCATAGATATATTGAGGCCAACGTTCTAAATTTGATTTACAATACATACCCTTGCA
>OX393562.1:6437203-6477203 GCA_947652115.1 Blastomussa wellsi
TTGAAAGACTCGTGAGACTCCATAATTTAAGGAAGTACCCCCACCCCCAACCCCACCACATCCCAGGCCAGGAGTCTAGGCGTCATTTTTTGTGGGGGGGGGGAGGGGACTCGCATTTGAAAGGGGCGGGGATGCTCATCATCTCGCTTAGGGGTGTCAATTTCGGCTTTTGGTCTCACTCAGGGTGTTCTAGTAAAAATGCCATTATATTAATTTAGCCATGCAGGTCTTGTTTAGGTTGCATGCAAAGAAATGTAAAAATATATATAACCAAATTGATTGCAAGGCTAGCACTATGGCTTGTCTTCTTTATCAAGAGATCCGGCAATAACAATCCAAGTACTTTTATTCTTTATTGCATGCTCTCCTGCATCAAAACTATATATATTTAATATGTATATTTTTAATTTGTTTTATTTACTTGTTTTATATATATTGTATCAAAGTTTTCATGGTCTCTTTTAGGGGTCCAAAAAAAGCTTGGGCCATGCCCAGATTAGTGTCCTTTGGGGGTTTAAATCCAAATTCAAAATTTCCTACGAGCATCCCTGTCCCTTTCATATGCGAGTTCCCCCCCCGAGTGTGAGGAGCCATTAATTCCCATCAAGTAAAAGTAAGTAACTTTCTGAATATAGAAAAAATATTCGTTTAAAAGGTCAGGTACCTGATGATCCCGTTCTTGACGAGTCAAAGAAGCATCTTTGTGTTTAGACATGTCATGCAAGGACATAAGAGGGGTGGCATACTCCAACACGAAGTGGTATTTGTCTATCCCTCCATCTGTACGGGGCATCTCTACTCGGTGTACAGCGTGCTTGTAAGATCGCTCTTTTATCCCACCTCTGCTCCTTTTATACTCAGGGAGATGACCGGCAAATTTCACCCTGCTGTCTGCGTCCACGATGTCATCCTCCGTGTAGCAGGTTTTCGGCAGCAAAATGAAGAGTTTTTGCTTTGTAATCCTATAACGGAAGTCATCCGATTTTCCGATCTGTTCTTCAAGTTTTGGAAGCACCAACTTTAGATAACCAAAATAGTAGCTCCACGCCAGCCCGTCAGCAACATTCTTGTTTTCTCTTTCGTTTATCTCCGATGTTTCTACAGGAGAAAGTTCGCGAAGACCGACAAGGAACAGCAAGTGTGGAACCAAGAAACAGTTTAGCGCAAACAAGATGGCATAGTCTGAACGACAAAAAGCTTCGTTGTGTTCGTACAAAGCATGGGCTACGATCAGAGTGGCGCCAACGACGAAAACTAAGATACAACGGCCATAATTGAAGGTGAAAGTGAAACTGAAGATATGCTTCCAGTTTCCTTCATATCTCGTCTCCTTTTGTCGAATCTCTTCAGCTACCAGACAAATTCTTCGCAAAAGCTCCCCAAGAGCAAAACTTAGCGTAAGGAGGGCCACTGCAAAGATCAGAAAATGAATTCCTTCTTTTCCTTCTTTCGCCTTCACCGAGAATACAAATACAAGCCCAGAAATAATAACCGCAAGCACCGAAGCGAAAGTTGCAGCTTTTCCACGTGGCTTGGAAAGTGGTCCAAAGCCGTTATTTTCTTGTTGAGTTACGTTAGCTTCACGAGGCTGATCGGCCATTGTGGAAACGTTGCCTTCCTGAACGATCGATGCTTTAATAAGCAAATCTTCGCCACCCCAGGACTTGGAAAAGGTGAGGCTGTTAGGGGAATCCCCTAATTGTTGCCCAATACCTGAATACCAAATTTCATTGGTCAGAAGTTGCATCATCTATTTTGTAAAATGCTTGAGTAGCAAGTTTCCCTTTCGAATAGATTTCCCCGCAGAAATCCTTCTTTCTCTTCACATTATGATTCCAAAAGTCATTCCAAAACAGGAAATACCGCTGTATCCCTGAGGTGCGTTTTACGATTGGCGTCAGATGAGGTAATACATCCGCGCACCTCCTGAAAATGTACCTATAATTTGGCGCGCTAAAAATGTTTTTCGCATGTGCATTGCATACGCCATGTTGAAAGTCGATTCCAGCTGGAAATGGAAAGCAAAGCAGCCGTTGATATTATAGTTATCAGTGACGATGAAGATTCCCAGGATAGTGATGCTACGAATGATTACAGGGTCGATGAAAACGAGTTAAACCCTGTGATTGTCATTGAAGATGACAATTTAAACGAAGATGGGAGACCGGTTGAGCCTGCAGATACTGCTATACCAGTAAACAAACCCGACGAAAGCTGTCAGATTTCCAGCTCAGACGAACGTTATTCCAGTCCGTTTGAGAAGTATAAAATATCAAAACATGGCATTAAGGAGCTTAAAGCTATGGTGAGGCTTACAAAGTTAGATTTATCGCTGAACAACCAACCGAAGTCAGTCAAAGCTTACTCAGGGAACAATGATAAATGTGACAAGCGGGGCCCGGACAAGCCAACTACAACTTCAACGGAAAACAGGGATTTGAAATCAAAGGTGAGAAGATAATTACAACTTTAAAGGGAGCCTCGGATCTTGGAACAAGTTGACGTTAAGTAGTCTAAAATATTGCCTAAATTACTAATTTCATAGGACAAGTTAGATACAACATTTCATAATGATAAAATAACGGAAAAGATTATCACTTTTAAAATTCCTGTGCGCCGCCATGTCTGTGCGTTGTCCTATTGTTATTAAAGGACACTATCACGATTTTGCGCATGCGCAAGCGCCAACTGCCTTTTATCAACTAAAACAATAGAACTGTCACTTTGAATTTGTTTTCCCTGCGTGATCCGCCTCTCTTTATTATACGAACAGTATATAAGAAGAGACTGATACAACACAGATAGAAATAAAAAAAAGGAAAAATACAGTAGAAGTTCTCAACAAGATAAGATCGTAGAAGAAAACAAACATATTTCTATTTGATCGTACACTATTTCCTTTCCATCGCTATGTAATTATTCAGCCGATCTTGTCGGTTGTGCTTTTACTGGAAGAGCTGTATTGTCATTGCATGCAAGTCAACTTGCTCGACCAAGTCAGGGAAGAAGCGTGTCGTCTATCCATGTAAAATGTACTGACTAGTATATTTAGTATATCTACGGAACACAGCAAAAGCTATACAAGCACAAGGTGACAGTAAGATCACGGTTCAAAACAAGCCTATAAAATCTGCTAAATGTCCTCCAGGAAATTGGGTGAATTGCGGGTGTTGTTCATATCATGCACGGGTCATCAAAAGCTGTTACAGTTTTTTTTCCTTTTCCACTGAGAAAAGAAATAATATTATACCGGTATCATTCTCATAGCCTAAGCAGAGAAAACCAGATAGCGTGCCTGAAGACCGACGAAGACACTCGGAAAACCAAAGAGTGAAAGGTCGGTTTCACCCGTGTTGAAGAACAGGATCAGCTTTCAGCCTCTTTCAAGTCTCGTGGATCGATTTCTTTACGTAAACTTACTCTGTTGTTGGCTCCAATTCTTTTTAGTCTTTCTCCGATTTTCAGAACTTTTCCGAAAGCTGCCAGGAGAAAGAAGCCTTCGTCCAGCGCCATTAACGCTTCCATACTCTCAAAGCTCGATCACACGGCATTGAAAACAACGCCAAAAATTATCGATTTCAGACAAATTGGCACTAAATGAGAACCGTATATTACTAATTTACAATTCTGAGTAGTTTTAGGGTGATATTGAAGTAAATTGAGGACGATACAAATGGATTTTTGAATGCACTACATAACTTCTCGCATCTTTTGAATTCAGGACATCCTGTCCATAAATCAAACATTGCTGCATGCGCAGAAACGTGATAGTGTTCCTTTAAGGTTGCTCACAAGTAAAAAAATGGTGAAAAGGAGAAAACACCTAAGAAATTGGAAAAAAGGATAATCTGAAACTCTTGAAGCAAGAGAAGGACCATCTCATGAGGCTGGTGCCTTTTAAAGTTGAAACTGTGACTAAACGTTGACAGAAACTCAATACTTTTTGTTTACAACTGAATTTCTCATATCTTAAAAAGTATTTAAAATATTGACCTGAAATTTTCAGGGTATCCAGTGTGCTATTAGAGCCGTGTTATGACCTACTTTGGTAAGGTTTGACCAGTGAAGGTTTCTGTCTAAGGCATTGAACATTGTATTTTCACAGTTTTTTCATAAAATGATGTTGTGTGAACAATTGCCTAGATGTGTATCAGAGTAGGTCATAACACAGCCGTAGCATTTACCTTGCTACATGCAAAATATTAGGTGAGTGGCACAAACCAAATTAGAGAAATTTTTGTTCGCCGTATGTATAATAATCCAGTGCTGAATTTGAGTGTGGTCAGTCTCAAGGCGTAACTGGTTAGGTATTTGAGAGACGATATTCAACCTTTAGAGAACTGCCAAGTAATGATTAAGGGCTTTAAAAACAATGAGTTTCTTTGTGGAAATGAAAGTGATGGCAAATTGTCAGCTCGGTAAATTTAATGTGAATGATTAATTAATCAACATGACACGAGCATGGGACAAAGAAAAATTCTGAGTCCCCAACAGGAATCGAACCCATGACCTCCCGAACACCGGACGGGCGCTCTATCCGCTGAGCTACGAGAACTCATGGAGAGCTTGGTCATTTTTACTGTGAGTTCTTATTTGACACGCGTCCTGCATACTGCTAGGATCAGCAATGTCGGGGACTCAGAATTTTTCTTTGTCCCACGCTTGTGTCATTAATTAATCTTTCACATTAAATTTACCGAGCTGAAAATTTGCCATCACTCTCATTTCCACAACTCATGATGATAGCGACATTGCTGATCCTAGCAGTATGCAGGACGCGTGTCAAATACAGTAAGAACTCAGTAAAAATGACCAAGCTCTCCATGAGTTCTCGTAGCTCAGTGGATGGAGCGCCCACCCGGTGTTCGGGAGGTCATGGGTTCGATTTCTGTCGGGGACTCAGAATTTTTCTATGTCCCACGCTCGTGTCATGTTGATTAATTAATCTTTCACAATGAGTTTCTTTGTTCTTTGGCATTTAAAGTGTGTATAATATAAGTGTATATAATATATGCTGAGGTTCCCTTTAACCTTTTGCGGGCACTTTAGTACATCACAACTCATGCAGAAAATCATCTGACATCCAATATGGATAAAAAAGTAAAAGTCTGTCATGGAAGCCTCATGATGTGTCAACAGAAGCATAATTTGATCTAAAGCTTACATAAGTTTAATTAACAGCTTAGCTTATTTACTCTCAGATAGTAGAAGACTACAAAAGTACCTGCACGACAGGTTAATAAGGGAGGTGACATTTGTAGTTTTTGAAAATGGTGAGGTTTCACATTGAAACAAGAAGATCAGTGAGATCTTTAAGCTGCACGAGTAAAACTTAACTAGACATTTAAGCCACCAAGGTTTTATAGACAGGCCTGGTAATGTTGTTGCATTTAATACATTGAAGCATTACATCTGATGTACAATATATGATACTCTGCCATGGCCAAGTGCTCTTTTACACTTCGCATCCACATTTAAAAGAGATCTTGGTCACCAATTCTCAAAAGTGATCTATATTTTCCTTTTTTCAATCATGTAACTGCTTGTTATTGAGAACGTAACATTTCATCATTTTTAAAGCATTCATTTGCGTATCCGTTGAAAGGTTTGCCAATTAAGGCCAGAATTTCTTGTAAAATTTGGCTGAAATACCATAATTTCCTGGTGTTTTATTTGAAAATTTTCTAAAAGTGTGCACATTCTTTGGGTGAAGTTACACCTTTGCGCAATAGCTTTTGTTCCTCTGTAAGTGAAGGAATGCTAAGATTTCTTTAAAAGGAAGCAATTGAACGGGATTTCAGCTCCAGAACTAAGTATTCTTGCTGTGAAGCCAGGAACGTGTTTCAACATGGAACTTTAATAACTAAGGACATTACGTAATTTGTGGAATATGTCTACCTTTCAAAAAAACCTTACCACTGTGTCTTGACTAAGGTACTCGCATCATTTTTTTCGAGATCGTAGCATTCCTAAACGATAAGGTAATAGCTGTCTACCCAGTCAAACATGGAGTCACGCAATGCCCGAAATTCCAAATTAATATACATACAGGATCATAGCTTGCCGAATGTTTTTGCGAGTAAAAAGCAGATAATTTTTAATTTTTTAAACAAAAAGTCAGTTAAATTTTAATAGCGTGGCTATACGTTCTATAAACTTTTTGCTACTGGTTATAGATTATAGCTGCAATGTAAAAAATAGCTTCCCTTGCTGGGGGGTAACCCTGCGATGGACTAGCATCCCATCCAGGGGCAGGGCTCCAAATTTCAGTTGGACGTCACAGGGTCCGAAGTTACGTGTACCGGTAACTTTCTTATGCAAGCACGAAGTGGCGACTGAACATTATTTTTCAGTCACCAAATGAAGAAATCTGGTCGCCAAAAAGGGGTTTGTAAAATTTTTGCCTCACAGTGAAACACGAAAACATTGAGCTCTGAAAAACGTTTCTTTAAGGTGGATGGTACCAGTTTTCAGGTTTCTGACTTTGGAAGAAAAGAGCAAAATATCAGTCCAAGGCCATAACAAAATGCTCGTATGATTCAATTCCATATTTTGTTCTTGACCAAAAATAACAAGTATTTCGTCATCAGTTGTCACCATGGTAACGGTACTTGATGATTATTCGGACCTACTTTTCAGCTTCTGGTGCATAAAACTTGAAAACCAACCTGGTGACCCCCAATTTTTTTCACGTTATAACTTTTGGCATTTGAAAAGGAAACTGTATAATAATTTTAACAAAATTCTACGAAGCGGATTTTTTTATAAACGTGAAAAAAGGCAATTTGTGAGTAGAGAAAAATTCCTTTCGTAGAATATTTTAAAATTACGTCTGACGTTTCCTCTCAGTAAGGGGAAGACATTGAAACAATAAAAAAATAGGGTCACCGGGCTTGTTCTCTCCGAAAAGCCTTCGCGAGTTCAACAATATCCACGCGCGTCGTCACGCACTTCAAAATCTTGACTTTATATGACTGGCATTTACTCATGCTCAGTTTTGACTACCGCTGACCTATTCGCGTTCATACGCGCGCGACCACGCACTTACCGTCGTTTTGTTTTCTTTGGTCTTCAACACTACTTTTAGGATCATCTTCGAGAATCTCGACTTCGCTGCCGTGAAATTAGTTAGTAGTTGTGTCGTGAACTGTTTTATTGAACGTTTGGCCTCCCTTTTAACGATTTCCTTTCAAACTTTCGTTTGATTTACCATATTTTGTTGAACACGAAGCTGTCAGAAACGATAAGTGAAATCAACTCGACACATGGTTGGATGTCGATCTTCATTGCGGAAGCACTTCACGGAATATTTGTTCTCATTCTTCGCGGTTGTTTTTTTCGAAGTGCTTGTTTTTGCCTGTCTTGCCCTTGTGAGATTTGTTAGTTTTGAAACTCGCCTTTTGGCAGTAAAACAACCTTTGTGACGAGGCCGGGACTGAACTTCATTATTTTCTTTTTCTTCAACTTTTCTTCGTCACTTTCTTCTGCATAAGCGGTGGACGAGGAGTAGTAGGTGTAAAAACCTACTAGTCCGGCAAAGTACACAAAACGAGAGAATCGGGAGTAGGAATTAACCGCTTCAGTTTTAAGATCTTTGCGATCGCCGACAGGATCGATCGCAGCACAAACGGGAATTTTAACTTTGTAACTCGGGCATTGAGTTCCGAAAAAAACATTTCTGACCCATATCGAATTGTCCAAGAACCGGCGCACAAAGAAAAACTTTCTTGTTGATCCAATCTCTGATAAACAGAACAAAAGCAACCTTGCATGAATTAACCCACGCGCCGCCATATTTGTTTTGTATTTTCAGCTATAAATCGAGGACTATCTCGCGCGTGATGCGCACGCTCGTCACCAGACTTCCCACGTACGAAAAACGGGTACGATCCACCTTAAGGTGATTCCCTAGTTTTGCACTGCGCATAACAAAATGGTGGCCGTAATAAGGAGCTTCTGCAGAAAGATCCTTAAATGGGGTTGATCGAAGTGTAAAAGTTAATAAAAAATTTGGTAGGTCAGTTTTTTAACCATGATGAGTCTTAATGTTTCAAAATTTTTATAACAAATAAAGTGGTGTCAGTTGTTGAGTTTGACTTACCAAGAATGGTTGTTAAAGGCAGTTTCATGGTTCGGCATACATGTATGTGCAAGCCTAATCAACTCTATTGTCTATGAACCAATCGCTTTCGAGTTATGAACTTGTGCCTGTGTCCAGAATAAATTCGACGGGTCGACAATAAATTCAATGTTCAGCACTGAGTTTCACATTTTCTGTGAAAATCCGTTGACATTTCCGAAAAATGTTTGCATCATTCTTTCAGGATGTACTTATGGTAGCCTGTACATACATACATAAGTGCATAAACTTTTTTGAACTTGAGTTTTTTCGGGATCTTTGCGATACTGATTAAGTGAACAAGGTACTTAGAGCGTCTGAGTCGGAGCAAACAAAAGAAATTCAAATATGAAACAACACCTATATTGCCACGTTTCCGCAAATGGGTGCGAAATTTTCAAAGGCAATTTTCCTGCAAAAGTCATTTGCACGCTTGTGATTGTTTCTTTAACAATGGAGTCTAATGGGGCTACGCTATAGCTTGCACATGCGCAAAACTGTGAATCCGTACCTTTAAACTTGTAGTGAGCCACTACTCCTACTCTTTCATATAACGTCCTAACTGTAGTATCTCAGTGAACGTTCCTTAAAATATGTTTTTGATGTTGTCTCCCACCTTCCAAGGACCTTCTAAGAGTATGCCAGTTTGAAAACTCGCCCCAGTCCTTGCTCAAAACGCGGAAGAAAT
Organism: Blastomussa wellsi; assembly: GCA_947652115.1. Taxonomy (NCBI): domain Eukaryota; kingdom Metazoa; phylum Cnidaria; class Anthozoa; order Scleractinia; family Plerogyridae; genus Blastomussa; species Blastomussa wellsi. The sequence continues at coordinate 6,446,011 of OX393562.1, forward strand.
GCAGGTTGTGCGCCAATTCGGCAGCTGTACCACGATAACGAGTACGGTGACCCCCATTTTTTATTTCATGATTTTAGTAAGAACAGTGTTTACTTTCAATAAGAAAAATATTGCCCGACATCTATGGCCACTTTTCTGGAAATTGAACCAAATTGTACAGATTTGTCGGATTGAGCTATGAAGGGTCAAACAGCACATATCAAAAATAAGTATATTTTGGAGGTTAAAGTGAAAAGAAAGGTATCCCAAGACATTGTTTTGACACATAGGTGAACAATAGATTTAAATCAAATGTTGTGGGATGCGCCAAGCTTGATGGAAAACTTAAAGCTTAGTTGTCTTGTTTTGGGTTATGCACGACTGTGTAAATAGCCATATTCGTCAGCACTGTCACATGGCAACGAGCGCAGTGACCCCCACTTTTTATTACATTTTTATAATTTTCTCGACTTGTTGCAACTGTGTACCAAGTTTCATTGGAAATCTACAGGGTTCTTTTACTAGGGAATCACCTTAAGACTCGCATGTATAACAGGATTAAAATAACGTGTAGCTTACAATTCAGCTGAAAAGGAGTTTCCAATCAATAGCTAGCTCTCTTAGTTTGAAGACTGACCAGTACAAAGTCTTCAAGAAGCCACGAGCAAACAAGCGGCCATACTGCACATTCTGGCAAAAGGAAAGTATGTGTTTTTGTAATGCGCCCACAGTATGGCTGTTAGATATAACTGCTGAAAACATGGTGGCCACTAATTAACAAATAGACGTGAGCTTGTTGTGTATGTCCTCTAATCAACCACAAATTTCTTAATCATATTGTCAAATTTTTGGCTGCTTACGAGGCTGCCACAGCCATAACAAAACAAAGCCAAAATGATTACACGGAGACTTGCTTTCACAAAGTTAAAGTGTGAGTGAACCGATTTGAAACTTACAGAGCTGCAACATAAACCTCAAATTACATAAAGTAACTGAAAGCCAAACTGTAACAACTAACCTTTATTCCATTTGGAAATTCTTGAAAACCAGATGAATTAATACAAAGTTTTGTCTACTCCCTGTGCCTCGGCATAACACGAGAAAAATAAACGATCCCTTCAATGAGTTTCATGTCAAACTTTGGAGTTTTCCCTTCACAGATTAATTCAATCCTGATCCATATTCATCTTGAAAATGAATTTGACGATTTCCCCTTTAAAGGAGTCCCTTTGGATGCGTGAATTACAACGGTTGTGAAGGTCATCTGACGGGAGTCTTACCTTAACTTTTTATCTTCATTACTTTCTATGGAAATTGAAAACTTTCGCAAGAAAAGGGGCAGTGAGTTGCAATTTCTGACCCTGCATCAGACAATGGCCAACCAAAATTTTCTTATTAACAATTAGACTATGAGCCCGAGTTTTCTATGAGTGAATAGAAAACGAGGGTGAGAAGTCTAATTGTTGTAGTAGAAACTCTAAAGGATTGCATCCCAAAAGCTAACAGTTTATGTATTTTTAAGCCTAAAAATCAAGAAAAATCTTGCCTTCAGAGAGCAACGCACGCGCAATTGTTTTCTTTCGGCGAATAGAAAACAGTCGGAGAACCAATCAGATTCAAGGATTTCCAATAGAACACAGCTGAGTTTCTACTAATTAACAATGAGCGAATAGTCAACAAGGCACATTCCAAAAGCTACCATTTTATGTATTTTTAAGCGACAAATCAAGAAAAATCTTGCCTTCAAAGAGCAATGTGCGCAATCGCAGTCGGAGAGCCAATCAGATTCAAGGATTTCCAATAGAGCACAGCTGAGTTTCTACCAATATCTGATGAAATCCCAAATGTGTTCGACAGAATGTGCAGACAATAATTCACACCTTCCAATGCAAATGCCAATGTTTTTCGTTATCGAGCAGCACTGTAATATGATGTCCAATGTCATGTTCAGTTTTGTCCAATCAAAATACTGACATGGTCGGACACGTCCTTTCACAGGAAAAAATCATTTGTAGTCTCAAAGGAGGAGTAGAAATACTATCAGTTGGTTTTCATGGTATGGAAACCGGGACAAGCTCTGGCATGATCATTCTTGTTCCCAGAGGCTACGATCATTTTGGTCAGCACCAATAATCGAGACTCTGGCCGCCCCCAAATGGGAGCATGCGCAGTGAACTCGATCTATAGTTTTCAGCCAATCAGATTTGACAGTGAGTCTGTGAATCACGGACTTCCAATTTTGGAGGCGTGGCCAGAGGTTGCAATTCTTGGCTCTGACCAAAAGGATCGCGGATTTACTTCCGGACATTGCTTTTACTGGTCACTAAATTACAGTGCGACCCGGAAAACCGTGAACACCTAAAATTATTTCTGGAATGTTTATTGTTTTTGCTACCAATCAGATGCAAGATGAAACTGCAAGACTCAACCGCTGCAAACCGCAAGAGTAATTAGCTGAATTGTTTGATTAGTCAGGAAGCAATGTTTACTGTTAACAACACTGAAATTGTTATTATTGTTCTATTTGAGAGTTTATGGATTAGCAGAGAATAACTACGAATGATATTTCACCAAAACAAGATGTTGAATAACATAAACACGATCAGACACAGCCAGACAGCACGTCTGAGAGCCACTTGAATATTTATTATAATCAAATGCAGCATCTTTTTTTTAATAAAATGCCTGTCATAATTACGCTTTGCTTATGCTTAATCTAAACAACGGTGACAATTTCAGTATTTTCTAATGGTCACGCCTTGCGGTTTCATTTCACATCTGATTGGTCGAGAAACAACATTCCAGAAATAATTTAAGGTGTTCACGGTTTTCCAGGTCGCACTGTAATAGATAATGTTATTATTCAGTAATATTTTGTTTCATATCTGTTTAATATAACTACTTTTTAGGTCAAGGTAGAAAAAGATGGCATGCGTAGGGAAACTAGTGGACAATCCTGGTCACCAGAAGTGGGAATTTTTGAGCTGGTAGAAAAAAAATACAGCGTCCTTGAAAAACTGAACATGGAAACTGTGTTAAACAAGAAGACATTAAATGATTCAAAGAATTGCATCAAGAACCACTCTGAAGAATCAACTTCCAACAACAAACGGCCGAAAAATGCACCACCATCATCACCGTCACTAAAACAGACTACAATAACTGTAGATAGTTTCTCACCCAAGAAAAGGCCCACGTTACATTCGCGTCCAATACAAGAACAGCCTATACATTATTCCACTCCCCTCTACTGTAAAGTTCCTTTGAGAAAATCAGAACTTATTGCAAGAGGTTCGTCAAAGGAAGAAAGTCTTAGTAAAACTTTCAGTGAAAGTCAGGTTAATACAATTCAAGCCTTAAAGGAGGAGAGTTTCCACAAGTCAGTCGTGGCTACTCTCATCAGTTTTATGAGCCATCATCGCAAGCCTCCACCAAATCTTGTGTTCTATCTGCTTAATAACATTCTGCTGTCAAAGCAAAGTAGCTGTGGTGCAGAGTGTTTTAGAATTCTGCGGCAAGTTCAAGTGTTATTTCCTGTTGTTATGATGCAAATGGTTGGTCAAACTGTCACATGGGAATTTGTTTCAATGGTGGCAAAACGGTTGGGATGTATACCATTCCACACAGCAGATTCCAGCCTCAGACGTAATGCCTTGATGGCCTTGTCTTTGATTGTTAGTATTATGGAAGAAGAAGCAAACAAAAAGAAGTTCAGTCTTGTCAAGACAAGTGCTTACAGGCTTCTGTCTGCAGACAAGCAGTCAAATCACATCCATGAAGTTGTTCAGTGGATTGGACAGTCATTAAGTCACCATACAGGACAGCAGGTAGATCAGAGCTGTGGACATGAATTCTGCCCTCTAGTCATTCTTCAGCGAATGCTGCTGTTGCCACTATTAGTCAGTGAGCGACCAGAGGACATTGCATCTAGACTAGCAGATGAACTGGTTATGGTTTACGTGGGCTTGCTTTCTATTAAGCACAAGACTCTTCTGCTTCAATCTGTCCAGTCACATATTTTGAAGACAAAGCTGATTGAAGTTATTGTGAGTAACTGTTGTCCTTCTGATAGTGAGCTTGAGATTGAGGGAATATCAAGAGTAAGTTTGAGGCATATCGTCTTTACTGACTTCAAGCGTTCCCCACCAGCCAATTCTTCATTATTTTGTGACCCTTGTGACAGTGTTGATAACACCACCAATTGTGAAGAATTTGTCATGTTGTTGGCATATTGGCTACAAAGCTTCATCTTCTGCCGCAAGAGGTCTCTAATGAAAAACACTTCAGCTGATTCGCTACGAGTCTTGTCAATAGATGATGTTGATGTTTTGGAGGAGATTGACAAGGAAGTTTTGATGCTGAGGGTGCGACTAGAGTCATTATGCACCCCTTCACCACTATCCTTGAGAAGTTACCAGTTGCTGGAATTGATGTCATCACTGAAAAGCTTTGCCCTAATTGTCCCGTAGTTGCCAGGTAAAGTTTCACAGCAGCAGTTGGCCACAGTTAAGTTTGCTGATTGCCTGTGCTGCAATTTAGGATCCAAAGCATGTTCAGCTGAAAGAAGAAAAGTCCATAATGTGGATCCCTGTGGTTTGGCTAAAAGATTAGAGTACAGCAATTTTTAGATGCCCCATACAAATTATCAAGTGGTCCAGTTAGAGTAACAAAATAGCAGTTTAGCACTAATATATATAAACAAATAGAAGTGATGTATTCAAATTAATATAAATTAACCATACGTTGTTTAGATTTCTAGTATCATTTATATTGCAATTAATAACACTTAACCCTCACAAGGAGGACTCCCAGATATTAGAGACCTTTAGCAACACGTTTTTCTCATGATACGGCAAACCACAGTCCGAGGTTAAATGTTTGCTATTTGAGGTTTACGAGAATTTAAACTTGTGTAACGCAACATGTCTCTTAGTTAATTTATGGCGAAGGCCACCTGAAAGGAGCCATTCTCTTGAAAAAAGTGGCTTTATCTTCAAATGCTTACAAAATCTAAACATGACAATTGTACTACTGTTGCAGTCGACACCTTCTAGTTGGGTAAAAAGTGTACTTCTGTAGTGCCATCTTTGTTTTTTAATTCACTCTGACTACTTCAATGAAAACTCCCAAAACTTGTAAACATACAGCCATGGAATGATAAAATGTTTCATTAAACTAGTATACGTATCCAAAAGCCTGTCCTATTAAAGTGGCTTGGAGAGGTTCCTGCAGTTGAAACATGAACAGCAAATGTGGCACCAGGATGGAGGTCAAGTGGTATTTTGAGGTTTGCTGTTTGCAGGTTAACAGAAAAAAACATGATGCTACAGGTCTCTATTACTGGCAGCAGTGCTTGTCAGTTGGACTTATCCTGAAACCGGCAAACATATGGCAGTAACTAAGGCCTCCATGTTTTTCCTCCCCTGATTTTGGAATTTTTTAGTTTTTTTTTTCAAAATTTCTGATCATTGACTTTTAGTAAGTTATGTGCACATGGGAGTTCTCTTTGTGTGTCCTGTGAATTGATCTATTCCAGTGGCAGTTAGTTTGCTGCAAAATAACGTTGGCAAACTTTCGTGAGGGCTTTGCAAGCATCAAGTCATTTGTCTGGATTTTCCAACACAAGCATAATTCTAAAATACAACTGAGAATGTTTATGAGAACTGGATAAAAGGATGTAGCTAAGGAAAACTAAACAGGGTTCTTAACAAATCCTAAAACCAGCTTTTCTGTCTTTCTAGTGTAATGTCGGCCAGTGATAAGCTTTCTTTTGTGGTTAAATTAGCCAATAGCCAGCTCTTAGATTAAGATAGGGGTGGTGAATGGTATCTGAAATATATCACAAAATTGCAGCCAAATTTCACAGGTCTGACAGTCTGTTCTATGAGTCTCAATTTTGTGTGAAGCTGTTATGGTGTCTCAATCTCAGTCTGGCAGTCCAAAAAACGCAAATAGCCTCAGTCTCACAGAGAAAATCATTAGTCTTGCTGTCTCGCAAAGTCTGGAATTTACCATTCGCCACGCCTTTATCAGTTAAGCTACATGTACATCCCTGGGATATTTTTGCAAATGAAAAGAAAAATGTTTCATGGAAAGTAATATTAATAGTTCCTATTCTTCCATAAAAAGAAAAGAACATAGCTGCGGGAAATTCTCAGGGTGGGGGTACTCCCTTTAATTTGGGATAGGTGTGTGCTGCAAAGGTTGTGAAATGGGTAGTGAATTCCCCCGTAGACTCTATGACCCCCTTCTTCTTTAACTAAAATTGTAAGTCTCGCAACTTTTTTAAGACGAAAAAGAACGAAAACCTATGCAGGGTCTGAGCGTCGAACCCGGGCCAACGAGGCCTACTTAACCCTAAATTTAAACTACAAGCAAACCTAACCGTGCTAACCCCAAGCAAACCTAACCGTTCTAACCGCAAGCAAACCTAACCGTGCTAACCACAAGCAAACCTAACCGTGCTAACCTCAAGCAAACCTAACCGTGCTAACCACAAGCAAACCTAACCGTGCTAACCACAAGCAAACCTAACCGTGCTAACGGCAAGCAAACCTAACCGTGCTAACCACAAGCAAACCTAACCGTGCTAACCGCAAGCAAACCTAACCGTGCTAACCGCAAGCAAACCTAACCGTGCTAACCACAAGCAAACCTAACCGTGCTAACCACAAGCAAACCTAACCGTGCTAACCACAAGCAAACCTAACCGTGCTAACCGCAAGCAAACCTAACCGTGCTAACCGCAAGCAAACTGAAGAAATAACCTACATAACAGTGGCAACTGCTCTTGCTGAGTACATGAAGGTGAACATTAATAATGTGGGGTGACTGCTGACAGAATAAAATCATACTGCAGAAGAGGGTCACAGAGTCTATGCGGGAATTCGCTACCCGTTCTGCCGAAACACTGACCATAAATAAGTTTAAAGAACACAGAAATTGGTACCCTTTTTATGGCCCAAACCTGACCAAAGGATACCTTGTTTAAGGAAACAACAAATACTAAGAGTGATACATGTACGAACAGGTCAACTTTATTTTGTTTTTCTAACGCTAACACGTTAGCAGATCATATTTAACAGATTGTTTCTATTTTTGTTTACACACTGCAATTTATCTGATACAAGTCAGGTACCCTATCTAAGGATCACACCTAGAACAATGCCAAGAGGGGCAAAAATGACCGAGGGCCGAAAACCATACCCTATCCCGCGGCACATACCTATATAGCCCATATATGGGAATTGCCCCCAGGGGTACTCGGATAATACATGATGGGCGTCCGATGGAGCTTCATATTGCAAACCCAAAAAAATACACGAGACTGAAATTTTAGACCCCCAAAAATACCTGGCATCAAAATTTCCTATCCAAAAAAATAGATGACTTAAATACCTCAATATGGATTTATTCAATCAGACATGATTTTGCACGTTGCTGAAAATTCAAATGAATATTTTTCTGACCCATAGATGCAAGCAACGATTTCGCTTGGAGAAGGGACCCAAAAAATTATGTGATGCATATTTTTAAGACCTAAAAAAATATGTGGCAGATCTCTTGACCCAAAAAAATACCAAGCATGTAAATTTTCAACCCAAAGAAATACAAGTACCCCTGGGGAGTTTCCCCTGGGAAGAAATTTCTTTGCTGTGGATGCTGCAATGGCGATAATTTCAAAATTCTGCATTAGACAACATACAGTTCGTTACAGTCAGTGTTGATACAGTCAGTTTGTAATCTTAAGAGCTCTGTTATTGTTTTGATAGAAATGCTAGCTGCTAACCTTGTGATGATGTTCAGTACCAGCATAGAACATGATTCTGGACAATATATATTTTTGTTACAGTTCATATTAATTGAAACAGAATGACTAATGAAAATTTCACATGGACAGAAGACTTCATGTCAGAAATGGCTCTATTTGAATATTTATTTAAGAGATTTGTAAATAACAGAATATGCACACTCAGATTTGAAAAATACAATCTACATGAAAGTTACTGCCTCGTGTCTACCAACATAACCGCCCCCCTCCCCCCACAAATTGAATATGATGTGACAAGGCCAAGATGTTTCTAATTGGGTACCATATTCCTTTTTTCTGAAAGTATTTACTGTTTTTAGTTACAATTACAGCAATTGGAAGCCCAAAAGTGTGTCACATTATTTCAAGAAGTTACCGGTATTACGTATCGAATCAGAAGCTGAATACAGCTTCCAGTTCCAGTTGACTTCTGATTGGATAACAACTGTACTTTGGGCTCCTTGCTGAAATGTCTGGTAGCTTATCATATGTGCTAGCACTTGACCCATTGACTACCAAAAACACAAGGGGGGTCGACAAGAGGAGATGTGATCCATGTAGCTCTGATTACTTTTCACTACAGCAAATGCTTTTATGAACAAGAGTCTTAAAAAGCATACCAAAATGAACAAGATGGAATGAAAGTGAGCTTACTGTAACATGGATAGTAGAAAGACCTGCCAGTTCTTTCTTCTGCCCATTGTCTGAAATTATGTTTCCAATGACAAAATGAAAGGCCAAAAAAACTACAAAAGAAAGTGAAACATTGCCTGTAGGAGCACAGGCGACCACCCGATGTTTGAGTTTGTTGCGTGACACTGATCAATGGCGGTTCAAAAGAAATATAGATGAACATAAGTAAGTTGGCCGCGATGTGCTCTAAATATTACGTTTTTCCTACATGTTCAATAAACATGTAGATGAAATGTTAAATGAGTCTTGTATGCTATTTTTTGCCCGTTCTGAGCTGTTTAAGGCGTCATTTCGTGAGATAATTTACGTCGATAAACATATTTATGTACATCTATATTTCTTTTGTAACCGCCATTGATCAGTGTCACGCAGCAAACTCAAGCATTGGGTGGTCTGCCTGTGGTAACAGCAGAAAAGCATGGGCTGGATCTGGTCTATATTTGCTTTGTGCACACACCTCAAGGGAATATTGAAATACCTGCCTCAAAGTGGACGTAATTTAAGTCTGGATCTTCTAAATTTAGGTGCATCCTAAAAATACTGAGGAGAGTAAATTATGTTTGAAAACTTAATTTAAACTTGGAAAACTCATGCAGGCTGTGTGTGTTTAGTAGTCTGGGCTGTGTTATTATGACGGTTCCATCATTACTTGCTGAACTCAGTCTTCGGCATTGTATGACATTGTATGATAAACTACAGTGTCTACTAAATAGATCTGCGAAGATAACGGTTTTAAAACCACGTGCTGGGCACACACCCCTCTCGGCCTTCCCCCACTGAGGTATGGGATATTAATTTGCACTGGTTGACTCTGGCATTCAACATTTTTCAGTATAAGAGCAGCAGTTCAAAATTATTTTTTGGATTCCGCAACTTTTTGCCACAAAAGAGCTTTAAAGTTCCCGTGTTGGCCACGTCCAATGAAGATGACCGGGAGATGCTACTAAAAAAGAGTCCTGGTTCTAGAACGGGCCGTGACGTCAAGTCAGGAAGCATCAAATCTTCCTGCCAGTTCATTTCACTGTTAATTCAGAAATATAATTAATTGAAAGTGATTTCATCCAAGTAATATATCTGATAGCTGTGTTGTTGTGGTGTTCGAATTCTGCTGACTCAAAGAAAGGAATTGCCTGAAGTGATGTCATTCATCATCAATCTTCGATCATGCGGTCAACTTTATTTTGGGCGTGGTCAAGGCAGGAAATTTAAAGTTTGATTTTGGGGTGAAAAGTGACGGAATCGAAAAAAATGTTGAGAATAGTTTTCTACGCATTCTACAGATACCAAATCCAAAACAATCCCTTTTGGCCGTATAGACACTTTAACCTTTTTGTTACAAACACTCCGCTGATCAGGTGTTGCTACTTTGTGTACATACAATTTCCTGTTGGCAGTTTCACAAACATTGACACTTCATTCAGAGATAAAAACACCATAACATGTGACAAACGCAAGGAAAAGGTTTATAAAAGGAAATACCATGACAGTATAACCGGCGACTGGTGCAGTGCTCTACCAACTGAGCTATCGAAGCCACATGAGAGCGGCTGTATGTACCAGTAACCAGCAACACAGAGGCCATGGGATCAAATCCCGTTCAAAGCCTGAAATTTTCTTTTCAGGTCAGTGTTATGGCTGTATTTGCATATATACCGTACCTACTCAATCGCTACTGTTGGAATTTCATTAATAAAGAATAAACACGTTTTAAAACTGAAGTTTGCAGTGTGCTGCTCACTAGCTAGTTTAGTTTTAAAAAGTTGTCTAAAAAACTGTTTTAAAAAATTGTCCATATCAGAGAGGTTCGACTGTAAGAGAGGTGATAGAGAACCAAAAAGGAACTGGGAAGATTGAGACAGGCTACGAATGATGAATTTGAAAAATATTATTTTATTAAAGTCAAATAAGTTGTAAAATGATTTTTTTCAATGTACATGCAATTCAAAGGTCACATTTACATTGAATCGTATAATATGTGCTGAAAATAAATAACACATTCTGATGAGCTCAAGGTAATATTAACATTTATTTTCAGGGGCAGATCTAGGGAGGGATGCAGGGGGGCACAGTGCCCCACCCCGAGATAACCTGTAGCTTTCTATTATAACTAGTATTCTGCATAAAAAACACCTTCCAATAGCGCCCTCCTTCCACAAAGTGACCCCTTTTGAGAAAGCGCCCCTCCAAATGTTTTTATTAATAAGCGCCCATATTCCAATAAGCATCCCCATTCCAACAAGCGCCCCTATTGCATCGGGTGATAGAAGTAAACCAAGCGTGTGAATGGGTCATGGAACCAGTTTAGAGCAGCATCCCAGGGACAGTTTTGTGAATTCTTGTAAACTTTTGTTCACACTGATTCCGCTGCTCGGTTTCCTTCTTATCACCTCAACAAACCATCCCTGGGTCTCCGAGGATGAGTAACTATCAACCTAGGTTCATATTCCTTTAATTGCTCACATAGGTAATGCGGCATGCATTACAAAAAATTCCCTCATGTTAACTGAACATTCACCATATATTTGTTACCGTTAAAGTTCTGTTGTTACTTTTTTAATAAATACCGTATTAAAGTGCTACTGTGATGAAATTTGCATGTCTCCAATCTAAGCCATATTAGAAAATTGGAAAGTAGTCTGCATGAGAAGAAAAATGCTGCTTACGTTTTTCAATTATCTTTTTTCGTTACAGAAAAATTATAGTTAAAATATGCAAATTGGCTAAGTGATGACCAAATTTTAATCAAATAGACGAAGAAAACATTTCTAACCCAGTTTGTATCAGAAATGTTTGATTCTTTGTATCATGACTCTACTAGGTCAGTTATGCAATATGCGATTAACAATTATGTTACCATGGCAACATACTGGGACCAAGATCTCCCCAATGTTCTAGGTTATTCTGGCCATTTTTGGCCGTCAATTTTTATATTTCTCCATGACTCCAGATCTACATAATTTCACAAGCATATTTATGTGTTACGTTGGTTCTTTGGCCTGGTCTAATTTTTCTGGGCTAAAAATCACTCAAATACTGAAAACAGATTCTAGGGGACTGGAAAAGAGTGTGTTGCCATGGCAACAGGATTCACAACTATAGGTGTGTCGCCTAAAGAACTATTTGTGTGCCAAGTTTCAAAATTGGGTTGCATAGATGACGTCATTGGACTCCTAATTTGCATATTTTACCCATTTTTAAACTTGAATATCTCGGAAACTATGACAGATATTTGAAAACGGAAAACGGCATTTTTAATCTCACATGAAGCGCTGCACGATTCCCTTCAAAAAGCAAGGTGTAAAAATTTGATCACAGCAGCACTTTAAGGTTTTGTTTTGAACATTCGGTTGTTTCTCAAAAAAGAGGCAAGTGCCCTGTCCCGAATAAGCAACCTGTCTCGTACAAGTGCCTTCCCTTGAGGTACCAAATGTAAATACATGTAAGTGCCCCGGGCGCTAAATCGAATCATTACAGTATGTGGTTTATTGTGGTTGCATCATTCCTTAGTGGTGCACCCTCCTAAGAAAAATCCTTGCTGCACTGATTTCTATCAAAACACATGCACAATATCTACGTTAAGTTACAAATCTTCTGAAATAAACTGATTAGCTGAAATGTACAAAGGCTTCAGAAGATTACATTAACGAAATCATCTGGGGCAATAAGTGCCACTTTTAGAAAATTTCTGTGTTTTTACAAAATAATTATCTGTCAATTTTTTACAATAGTATTTCTATCCTGCAAGTCATATACATGCTAACTGCCGCACAATAAGCATAGCTAGTAAAGCAGCCATTATAATCTTACTTATAGCATATATGGACTTAAACCTTGATTTGATCAATTTTCGTGATGCATTGTCTTTTTACCACACTGCCTTGTAGCAAGCAAGAGCACATGTTATTTTAGAAGCAACTACATTACGTCAGACAACTGAAAATGATACATACAGTGGTCAAAATGTCTCTAAAATGGATTCTTAAAGGAAAGAATATAGAGAACATTTTACTGCACAGCAAATCGCTTTCTACAAGGAAACCTTCCAGCTGAGTCTTTGAGACATGTTATAGCTTGGTCAGATAGTGGGAGTTCCTTTCATCAAAGTGCAAGACCAAAATGGCTGCATGCATGCAATGCAGGATAAAATAATAATTTAATTAAAATTTAGAAGAATCATTTTTCTTAGGGTCACTATTAAGATAGGAATCTACAGCTTTCCATAGTGCAGTTATATTGCCGGCACCAAATCCTGTAGCTCCACACCGCTGTATAACTTCAAGGAAGAATGTGTCCTTATTGAACAAGGGTCTTGTAAACACCTGCATTAGATACCTAACAAAAGACAAATCAATCAATCAATCAATCAATCAATCAATCACTTAGTCAGTCAGTCAGTCAGGTTATAGTGTAGCAACAGGGTTCTCATTGCAACAAACTCTTGCAGTTACGTAGACAGCATTAACACAGTTTGTTTTCTCTTTGAGCAAAACTAAATAATTGCACAATTAAAGGTATGGAGGACTGAACATTACAAATAGTGAACACAAGTCATTTGATACCAAACCTTACCCCGGGGAGGAGGGGAAGTCTCCCACATAAAAGGTATGGGGATGCTCATCGTCTAGCTTATCGGACTTGCATACAGGCTGAAGGGTGCTAGGGACAGGATTCAAACATTTTTAGTAATCACGGTTTCATTTCGGGTTGGGGAAAGTCAATCAAAAGCCACACCTCGATTGGAATGTTTTAGAGATTCAATTCAAATTTTCTGATAAGCATGTGTCCCATTCATGTGAAGCCCTCCCCCCTCCAGATGTTAACTCTCACATGAAGAAAGCTGTACCCTGATCTGTCTCCTTTCAAGGTTTAATTCAAACTTTCAGACTTGTATCTTTCCTGCCCCTTTTCATTTAAGAGTCCCTCACACCATCCCCAACAAAAAACCATAACTATTACAAAACCCCTCTTTAAAAATTTTGAAGCCAGGACACATTTCCTCAAACACCTGTAATGCCAATAGTGTTTACAACTACAATAGCAATGGAACTCACTTTGTGTTGTCTTGTTCTGACACAGAACACTCAGTGTTTTGTGAACTGAAGCTCTCAGCATCTAACAGAATGCCATGTTTCTTGAGAGACTCCACACACTCGCCTACATCTTTTATTTCCTGGAGTTTGCTTTCCTAAAAACAAGAAAACTTTTCACAAGGCCTGTTTTGTTTAGATGATTTAATTTTCATGCCAGTGGTAAGGTAATCATTATTGCTTGTAATAACAACTACAAAGTGTCGTGAGGTTTCAGTAACATAGGTACATGCAGGCAATGGTTGAACAAAGTGCAGTATCCCAGTTAGGGTCAAAACTCAGACCGTCCGATCTGGAGTCCAGATGTACTGCTATTTCCCTTGGATGGGATTCTAGTCACCCTAGCCCCCAACACAACCCAAATCACAACACCACAGGGTACCCGTAATGGCCCTCTTGATCCCAAATTCAACACAGTAAGGTAACTATGCCTCTCACCCAAAAACTAGAAAAAGTGAAATTTAATGATCTGAACTGCTCACAAGTACATACCTCAGAATAATATGTAGAAGGGGGGTCAATAAATGCCACACCATTGTCCTTTAATGAAGCTACAGCTTCAGTAATATTTGACGTGTGCAAACCTATGTGCTGTATGCCTGGTCCGCCATGCTCTGTTAAGAATGTCTGTACTTGGTTAGGACCTAACAGGGTTTGAATTAAAATGCGTACTGTAATCCATCTATCTACACCTCATAATTAAAAGCAAAACTAACACAGATACAGAGCTGTAGGGTAAAAACCTCATAGTTGAGTGCTTCCAAATTCTTTGAAATAGTAGGTATCTAGGTGAACATATGGTAATCACTATAACTTTTGCACCTGTTTATCCCCATAATTTCAGGAACATAATATATCAAGGGCATTTTACCTGTGGAATCTGAGACTGAGGGCGTGTTCGTTTGGGATATTCCAGAATAAGAACATAATTATTCCTGGGAGCAAAATAGCCGGAATGGAAATCCAGGTATTCTGGAATGAGAATAGCTCTCAAACAAACGCTTACTCCCATTATTCCAATTATTCTTATTCTGGATTGATCCCAAATGAATGCACCATGAATGAAGTCTTGTTCAAACCACTGGGCATTTGATGAACCATTAAGGGAGGGGAGCTACAAGCCTACACAACTTAAAAAATGGCCAGCAACTGGTTATTTAATGAACAAGTCAATTCAGACCCTCCTCCCTTTAGGCCAAAATACATACATGCATGTGTCCCAAAGCCCTAGCCTCCTCCTTACTACAGCACCTTCACTTGAAGCCCTTTCTCTTTTACACAAGCAAAGCTTAATTTCACCCGTCGCTATTGCAGAGCACTTCTTGTCCTTGGTCTGCTAGGCATGTGCTAAACCCTGGAACACCCCCAAACTATACCGAAATAGCAACAATTTTTATCTTCCTCATGTTCGAACAAAGTGGAACAAATTTTCTGTTTTCATTATTTGCTGGGCCCCACTGAAAATCACCTTGGTGAGTGGGCTCCCTCATTAATTATCAGTATCATTATACCCGCCAACTCTCGCGCCACCTGGTCAGAATACTTCAATCTCATGCCTATGTGCCTATGAAATGAAAACCAAGTTAACCTTATTTGAAAGGCATTTCAAAATAATGAAGAATGGCGTTTTTCTGTCTGCGATATCTTCTCTTGTTCCAGAGATATTCAAGTTTTTTGTATTATGCAAATTAGATGTCTGATGACGTCACAAGGTTGACAGAAAATGGGCTGAAACCACAAAATCGAGAATATCTCTGTCAATAATAGAGCAAGGCAATTGAAACTTGGCATCTGTGTTGCACCCTAAGAAATACACCAGATGGTGCATATTTTGATGTTGCTATGACAACAGTCTTGGTTCCAGTCTCTTTCCTCTTTGAATCAAATATTACCATTAGTGATTCAATAACGACAAATATCTGGTTATTTGAAACATACACAATGTCCACAATGCACTAGGTCTCCTTAATAACCTTTAGTAAGTGGCTGATGTTTGGTAAAGATCAAATACAGGAATTATCATTCCTGCATAAAAGAGACTGGTACCAAGACTGTTGCCATAGTGATATACACCATGTGATGTATCTAGTGTATTTCTTCGGATACAACATGGGTGCCAAGTTTTGACTCATTTGCCCTATTATTTGCAGAGATATTCTTGATTTTGTGTTTTTTCGCCTTTTCCGGTCAACCTTGTGACGTCATCAGGCATCTAATTTGCATAATACAAAAACTTGAATATCTCTGGAACAAGAAAAGATATCGCAGAAAGGAAAACGCCATTCTCCGTCATTTTGGAATGCCTTTCAAATAAAGTTAACTTGTTTTTCATTTCATAGGCACTTTAAAGGAAAAAGTACTCATGACTAGGTTGCATAGCCTGGAACTGGGAACCAAAAACCTTTGGAGTGTCTTTAGGAAAGTACAGCGAACGAGTTCAGACATGTTCGGTAGTCTTTGAAAACAAAGACGAAAATCGCGCGCCGTTGACTGAGAAAAAGTTGGCAGGTATACTAAACAGTTACATGTATGTCTTCATGTAGGCAAACGACTTGTGGGGCTAGCAGGAGGTTTTGCACCCAATCGAGCTCACACCATCCAAGTTCGCACCCAACACTAGAGTGAAAACACTGATTACACTGTATTTCTAGTTCATTAAGAACTATAGAGAGAAAAACAGGTAATGCGTGAACTAGGGTGTGAACTTGGTCTGTGCAAACTTGGTTGGGTGCAAAACTGGTACAATCTCTTGGGGGTGGAGTAATTAAAATAGATGCTATCCATCTCAGATGTCTGTGGACTAGCAGAGGTTTCAATAGAAGGCGGCTACCGGCGGTAGACCGCCGGGTACTTTGGTCCATCCCGCCGCCTATTTTTTGCCATCAGCTAGTCATTTCAGAGACGTGTATATCTGGCAAAACGCCATCGAACGCGAGCTTGCTTTTTATGTTTTTACCTTCCTATCGAATTCTTAAAATAAATCCTTTGATATTGGAAAAAATAATCATTCACAACAAATACAAACCTACTCATTTCCGCTTTGCTTACAAACGTTTAACAGCTTCAGGACGGGGAATTTATCGCTCGTGTTAGGCGTTAATTGCTGGTAAATATCTCACCGCTCCCGACCAAGAAAAATTGTTTACCCGTTTTACCAACCAGGAACTTGATGTACAAATTATAAAGGGTTTTCTTTCCCAAGAAAAATGATGAATTTGTCCACGAATTCGAACTAATAACAAGAGTGAAAACGGCAGAACGGACCTTGTGGAATCCATTCAGCAGTTACATAACAATTGCGTGTGACATTTCACGTGATCAGAAAGCACGTGTTCGAAGTTTTGCCGGAATGGCGAAAAGACAAGGCGTTCTAGAAAATTTCTTTACCATTGGAGCGAAGAAGTCTAAAGGTAAGTTACTTACAAAGGCAGAACCTGCTGCTACTAATAATAAAAAATGCAAATTCTGTTAAAATGACTGCAACTACAGTGTTTTATTGCCTAATTTCCGTTACTTTTTTAGAAGGAAATACCTCTTGGAAAACGCTGGAAATGGCATTTCCGAGCGTCTAGAATTCAAAATTTTCTGGGGGGGCATGCCCCCAGATCCCCCTAGCTGCTCGCGCCTTCGGCGCTAGATACCCCAGCCGCCTATTTATCATCCTCAGCCTGGTACTTCAAAACTTACTGAAAGCACTGGACTAGAGCTTTTTTCGGCCCGCTTCACGGACCGTTGGTTTCAGTCCGGTCACGTGATAACATTTTTGTGGCGCTGCGGTTTGCAAAACACTGATCACGTGAAGCCATTTTGGTTGTTTCCATGGGCGCTAAAAGTGGACTGCCTTTCTCCCGTCAGTTCACTTTTTGGGGCAGTTATAACAACCAAAATGGCGTCACGTGATCAGTGTTTTGCAAACCGCAGTGCTGCAAAAACATTATCACGTGACCAGAATTTTTTTACCGCAGACTAAAACCAACAGTCCGTGAGGCCGAAAAATAGCCCTTGTCCACGGACATCTGAGATAATAAGTGAAATACACTCAACACATTTCCCAAGTGCCAAATGTTGGCGACTAACCTTGTCCAGGGAGAGGTTCTGCAAAAACAAACTTGACCCCACCTCCCGGTTCATCAGTATCTATTGTCAGCTCTGACTCAGAGCACAACCAGTACTGCATTGCTGTTAACTTCATTCCAATGCTAGCACCTTGTATTGAACTCTGCACAATAAAACCGTCCACACTTTCATCAGAACTAATATTGAACCTGGTGAACCCAAAACACTTTTCATACCACTTCATAATGCCCTGGGAAGTCCCTAGTGGGCATGCAAACGTTATGTGATCAAAATGTGTTAAAATACGATCACCAAGAACTGTTTTGTAACTTGATGAGTTCGCATCCTGTAATGCAATCTTGTGGTCACAAACATCGAATCCTGGCAAAAACACTCCCGTATAACCAGACGCATTTAACAGTGTATGAACAACGTTTCCAACAGGAGTTCCGATGACAGCGGACTCCACCTCTCCACTGCTATCTGCATGTGTTTCTGGTTCTTTAATAATTTTGCCATTATTTCTTTTCACGATGTCCACCGCTTTCTCGACATCTTTGACTTCAAGTGCGACGTTGAACACTGTATCCCTCTCCGGAGCGCCTTCACTGAGTACAAAATTTATGGAGTCCCGGTTTAAAGTGACGCGATTTGGAAACGAAGAGCGAGCAAGTAATTTGAATCCAAAATTTCCACAGAATTGCTTCAGAGTTTGCTGAAGATTTTGACAAAGTACCTCAACATGATGCAAACGAACGACCATCTTTCTCCTCACATGGCGAACTAGATCCAGGTTCTTCTCTTCGATTCGCAGGTGATCAAAGTCCACGAGATGGCCCCGGGGGGATTCTCTGCAAGGTCTCGACTAGCGGCCCGGAACTAGCGGGTTAATGAGGATACTTGTCGTGCATTTTGGGATTAACTCGTGCCTTAGTCACTTACAGTGCTCTATTCCAAATGTGACAGACCGGCATCTCCTTCTCATTCCATAGTACTTTCTAGGGCGAATGCGATGACCCAGGAATCAGGGGGGTATAATGCTGGGGTTGCCGCCCCCGCGCACACCCTTATTGGGTTTGTGATGTATGCTGGGAACGGATCACGCGCCAAGAAGATTCCCCTTATGCCCCCTTATGCCGGTTGGTTGCTTTGCAAGTTGCGAATAAGTGAAACAGTTCCACGAGTAATATTGAGGTAAGAACGAATATATTTATAGTACGTTAACGACGCAGATTTACCCTGATATGTGGAACCAAACATCTTTATTAATTTTGTAATGCTTAGCGTACAATTTGGTGCAATTTTACTTTTCATAATGTGTTAATCTTATATGTCCTGGCACAAAGAAGTGATTTTATTGACGAAGAGGTACATGTAATTAAATGTTTTCTGCGAAAAAAGACCGGTGGCGATGTGACGTTCCAAAGTTTACTGAGTAGTTACTGGTATGTACTTGTGGAATCAAAAGTTTTGGATTAATTTCTTTTGTCAAGTAAAATTCCAGCACGTAGGCTTTGATGTTGCAATGGCTCCGTTGCAATATTAAATTCTTGGTAAGGTTGTCTAGAACTGTATCACTGTGTCACTCTGATCGACAGAATACAAGGCCACTTTTTTGCTTGTCATTGAATAACAATAGCGTCTATTGTGTTATTTCTCGTTCCACAAAAGTCGTCGAACATGTAAATGAAGTGGACCGAAGAGGCCCTGAATTCTGTAGTTGTTCCCATTGAAATATATTTGAAAATTGCTTACCAAAGGTGAAGTGAACACAAGTGAACAGAGCATTTACCACAGCAAATACAATTTCACTGTTCACTGAGAGAGAACTATAGAACATTGAAAACAACAAACACAAGTACTGGCTCTCATCATAGTTAGTATACTCTCATTGACGTAGATCAATATCAACAGCACTGCTCACTAATTATGTCACAAAATTTTGACCCCCTTGTGACTCAGACAAAAAAAAAACAATCTTCCATAAGGCAATGTATGGCAAAATGGAGTTGCCAAGCACTTGAGTGCAATGTTTATAGATCGTTTCACAATAATATAGCCAGCCTGACTTAGAATGCCTTAAGGTTTAAAGCTTAAGGTTTTTCGAAAAGAGTGGTATATAATTCCTTGTCTTGGATTATACAGACTTGTACAGGCTTTCAGAACAGAGTCTTCGACATTCCTTGGTGTTGCAAATGTTAGAAGATGTGAGAAGTCCTGCCCCTTCTATGATACTCATGAATGTGCATCGAAATGTGTCTTTATCAGATTGCCCACATGTGGAACCAGTTACCTGTCAACACCAAATCCTTTACCACCTTGTCACAATTTTGTTCTTGTTTGACCGGTGTAGAGTTTGTAGGGTGCCAGTATATGAATTGTTTACAATAATTAACTCAAATTTTTATGTATTTAGGACTAGATGATTTTAGGAATTTTTATATTATATTATAAGTATTGTTGTTTTTATTGTATACTAAGTAGTTTTATTATTGTAAATAGTTGTGCGTTTTAAACATGAGCCTCCGGCTCGGGAGTTTGGGAAACCACCCCCTACGTTTTATGGCTATAAATAAAGTTACCTTACCTTACCTTACGCGAACAGAGATCGAAAGGCACAGGATCTTTCACACTGAACATGTAGCGGATCTTAAAGGAAGAAAAAGCGAGCTTAATGTCTAAATCAATGCAAAAACGCTTAACTAGTTTACATAATCTTCTCTGAGCTTCTGTAGAAAAGGAACCTAGTAAAGGTAACCCAAGTATTGTTGATTTTGAAGGTTCTATCAACAAGTGTTCTAACAAGGCCAATTTTGTACGATGGAGCAGTGAAACTAAAGTAATACGTTACAGTAGAAGACCTGTGAATGTTTTCTTGCGAAAAACCATGGTTGTAGTACCCTGTGAATGGTTATGAGTGAAGACATCCAAACTCAAAGTTGTTGTCCATTTTTTACGAATGCTAGTTTGTCTGCTTTTATCCAGACCATTTGGAAATATCATTCACAACGTAACAGATAAGTATGATGGAAGAATTTCCATAGTCTACAAGAGTTACTAGACATGGTTACTATCACCAGGTTGCCTTTGAGAATTCTTTATTTATGAACTTTTAAAAATAACTGAATGGGCAATAGAGCATGAAAACAAAGTTAAACATCAACTGGTAAGATCTACTTGGTCAAAATGAAAATGATTTTTTTGTTGCTTTTTCAACCAGAAACATGGAAACTCCCAGATTAGAAGGTGAAAGGATTAACTTGGACGCTCCTCGTTATGACCAGTCAACATTTCTTGGACGTGCCAAACATTTTTTCACTGTTACTGATCCCAGGAATATTTTACGCACAGCAAAAGAACTTGATGATGCAAAAGAACTTCTTATAAAGTACAGGTATGAGCAAACATGTTATTCAGCTATTTTTAAAAGTAAACTGTTAAGTCATATAGGGATGGCGAATGGTAAAATAATTAATTTGAGGCTGACATTTTTCTCTGTGAGACTTAGTTTGCTTGAGTGTGTGATTGCAAGACAGAGATTGAGAAATCAAAACAGCTTTGCAAATCAAATTCAAAATAAATTTTGGTGAGACCCTTTTTCAGGGACCATTCACCATCTCTTCATTTAGTTACAATTAATAAACTTCAAAGTAATTTAATTGTTCTAAACAGACAGAAACAAGAACCTATGGGAACCAATGATGAAGAAGTATGGAGAGCCAAAAAGGTGTATGAATCAGCATTCCATCCTGATACAGGGGAAAAAATGTTCATTATTGGCCGAATGTCTGCACAAGTACCAATGAACATGTCAATATGTGGCTGTATGATGACATTTTACAAGTTAGCATCCTATATTCTATTGTTACCTTCTTACTTTTTTTTTCTGAGTTTTATATGGTACCATTGATAAATTAGTTATTATAGAGCCACCCAGTGAACTAGATGTTTGCAGTTTCTAGGGGACAGGTGCCTTGTGCCTAGATATAAGTTTAATATTTACAGCAAGGAGTCCAAAAGTACGGCCCCTTATCAATTCACATCTGTGTTTAGGCCGAGGATAGCTATTTTCATTTTGAACTGTTCCATACGGCCGTTTACCTCATTGTCAGAGAGATCTGTGAAACTAACTAGGATGCGTTTGATTGACCCAGTTCCAAAATAAGAAAAGGACAAAATAACCTGCTCAGCGGAGTCACTACATGTATTTTTTATTCTGGATTGCGTTCTGCTCCAGGGGGCAGAGAATTAAGAATGAACTAGAATAATGACATCATTTGCTCATCACATTCCTGTATTTTTAGAAACAAAAAACATTGCAGTCGTCTGTGGCAAAGAAAACAGGCTTAATATACTCAAAAGGGATAATAATGCATCCTAAAGATTAAAAAATTGCTGGTTCCAATTTATAGAGTAAACTCTTATGGTGATCATGTGCCGTATCCGAGTGCCTCAGAGTAATACAACAATATCTGGTGGTTCCCATCATCTTGTATTTGTGATATTTAAGCTAAGGTCATGTAATAACTGGTAGGAAACTAATATACCAGTGCATTTGGCCATTACATAACAACAGAACAGCTAGAAGTTAATAAGTTATTATTAATTATACTGGTTGTACCAGGATGTATAATAATCATATTCCTGATCAGGAGCAATGTTTGTTTTCTTGTTATTTGTTTTCTTATTGTTCAGGAGTACATCTGCAGTGTTGTTTTGGCAGTGGATTAACCAGTCATTTAATGCTGTAGTCAACTACACAAACAGAAGTGGAGACTCTCTTATCACAAACAAGTAGGTGTACGTATATATGTGTGTTAGACGATCTGGTCTTGAGAATCAAGAGATACAGAGAAGTCCTTTTGTTTTACTGACATTGCGTTTTCATACAGTGGTTACTAACAGGGCTTGTCTTGAATCAGCCAAAAGGCAGCTTGCATTGAAAATGGACCATTTGAGACAGCAACTGCCAAAAATTCCATTACTGTATTTAGCATCAATCAGACAGTCAGTCAGTCAGTCAAACAAACAGTCATTTACTTGATCATCAGTCAATCAATGTCAGTCAACTTAATAGCTCACTCTTGGTATGAAAGCTAAACCAAGGTTCGTTGGTTTCTCTCAGTAATCAACCGTGCACGTAAAGCTGTAGGAGATCTCACTGTATCTTAAAAATAATTCTCAGAAAATATTTTAAACAATGCATGCCAATCCAAGTAATGTGAATTTTTTATCTGCTTCAATCTATAAAAGACAACTGTGGACAGGTTATGCATTTGCCACAACAGGAGCTGTTGCTGTTGCCTTGGGATTAAACCAGCTAACAAAGGTAATGTGTACATGTGCATCTTTCAGCTTAGCCTAAATTAAAATCATGTCCTCTGTTTTGCAAAAAATCTCTGTTTCTTAATTAGGGGGTAACAGTGGGAGGTGCAGTGGCCTAATGGTTAGTGCGCTGGACTCTGGATCGGACGGTCCGGGTTCGAGTCCTGGCCGGGCCACTGCGTTGTGTTCTTGGGCAAGACACTTTACTCTCACAGTGCCTCTCTTCACCCAGGTGTATAAATGGGTACCGGCGAATTTATTGCTGGGGGGTAACCCTGCGATGGACTAGCATCCCATCCAGGGGGGAGTAGAAATACTCTCTGTCGCTTCATGCTACAGAAACCGGGATAAGCTCCGGCCTGATGGGCCACTAGGCCCGGCTGCAGACTTACCTTTTTTTACCTTTATCTTGGTCTTGTATCTTGGTTGGGATCAAAGCTCTGTCATACCCATAACACTTAGCACTTCCTCAAGCAACCGGGCTATTAATTTTGGTAAAATATGGTTTCCCTGTAAAATTTTTGGTCATCTCAGATGACTGCAGTTCAAGCAGTGCAATTGTTGAATGAAATTTTTGTTCATCCAAAAGAAATCACTCCATTAGTCCAGATATTAAAAGTTATGAGCATTTTGGACAATGATTACGATGGGTCTTCGGTTGAAAAAGATCTTTAACAAACATGGTTTTCAAGACAATAACAGATTGTAAAGTTTTGTTGATTATGCAACCAGTAGTGGACAACTGTGTCAGGTTCAAGTGCGTGAAATTTATTTCTCTTCTGGTCAGAACTATTCATTTCAAAATGATAGCCACAAGTGTCCATATTTTTTTTTTAAGTCACCAGATATGAATGTCTTTTTTATACAGGAGTGTGTCTTTTGTTCCATTTTTGATTTGATTCACCGCTGATGTATTAGAACCGGTTCACATGTGCAAGTTGGAACTTGTATTTGTTGTTCACCTCAGGCTCACCAAATTTTGGTGGATATTTAACTTGACTCAATCTTAGGAAATATTTAACAATTATTCCACAAGTGTGCTTTGGATATGAGATGGTAGTGTACAAACATTGCAAAAAATGCATTCTTTATTCTGCAAAAAAGACCAGAAGTGGGTATTTGTAAGGCAGTGGTATATGAGCTCATATACAATTGCCTCTAAACCAATCAAAACTTGGGAAATGCAATATACCATAGCTAGTTTTTAATAATGACCAATGTTCACCTTACCTTTGGAAAAAATTGTTAACATTGTTGTGGCTTAAATTTATCTTTGGTTTAATATTTTTCAAACCAGTTTGTTTTTTTATTTCTTTTTGTTTCTGATTATTATAATGCTTATGAGACAGTGAAACATAAATTAAGTCAAACTGGTTTGAAAAATTGTAAACCAAAGTTAAATTTAACCCACAACATTTACAGTGTTAACCATTTGCCCAAAAAATTCCCTCAAGTTGTCTTGCCCAAATTTTCTCATGCTGCCCAAAAATTGTAATTTGCCCAAAATTGGAGGGGGGGGGGTGCTGCAGCCCACCCCTACCTCCCCCCCTGGCCCGTACGCCTATGGTTATATATATAATTATATACCCACTAGATCACTGGCTCATGCAAACTCTGCATGTCTCAACAATAACCATTTATTTTGATTTGTTTATTTTTCACAGTCAACACCACCTCTGATTGGTCGATATGTTCCATTTGCTGCTGTTGCTGCAGCTAACTGTGTCAACATCCCCCTTATGCGGCAAACGTATGTCATTACTTGGTCTTATCTTTTATATTTAACGTATTAAAATTGGATCATAATGCAATTCAATAGTTTCATTAGTCTAGCCATCATGGTATATGAGCTAAATAAATACACCAGTCCATGCACTACAAATATTGTAAGCATACGCGTCAACAAGAACAGCCGGAAAGCTCAAATATTGCAATTTTTGCGTGTTTTTAATAAAGCAATTCCACTCACACTTGTTGGATTTCCAACTCACGACTACATGTACAGTCCGACCTCTATTAAGCGGCCACCCTCGGGACTTTGAAAAGTGGCCGCTTAATAGAGGTTGGCCACTTAATAGAGGTACAATATAAATTGGATAGGAATGGCAGTAAACATGGTTTTATTGACTCCAAAATTCATTATAACAAAACATCAAGTGCATTTCTAGTCCATGCATAGTTCTAGCTCTAACGTACAGTTTTCTTCGGGTTGATAATGTACAGAAAAATATGCGAAACATCGTTGACAAGTTTCTTAGGCCTTTCTGCAACAACAGTTAGTATGGGAAAAAAATAGCTCAAGATATTTCACGGGCAATTTATTTAAAATAATCCGTCAATGCTGTTTGCCGTTTTGGGGCGCGGAGTTGTGAAGACGAGATCAGGAGCAAGGATTTTTGTAGATTTCCCGTACAGTAATAATTCTATTGTTATCTTTGCATAGCGCCGGCCGCGCCGGATGTGAAAAGTTTGCACATGTAAGCGGCTTGTGACTTGTTATAAGTGGAGATTAAATTGCAGTTTTTGTTTTCTTGTTGTTTTCAGTTATCACCTTATATCATCTGTCACCATTTCGCTTCGAAAGATATAATTTGCTGGTCGCTTAATGGAGGTTAAAAACCATATAAATTATACACTAGCGACAGTAAAAAGGTGGCCGCGGTCGCTTAATAGAGGTGGCCGTTGAATAGAGGTATCAAATACTGTTATACAGCAGTTTACTGACAAATAAATCGGGACTTTGAAAAGTGGCCACCTAATGGAGGGTAGCCGCTTAATAGAGGTCGGACTGTATTTCATATCCAATGTGTGTTCACAGAATAAATTGTTTCAAAATTACAGTGTAGGGTCACCACAAAACTCTTTGGAACGTCTCATAGGATTGGCTGGGAAAATTATATACAAACAACACTCTTTGCGAGTGTCTTGTCAATAATGATGTGATTAACAGTCGCTTCATGGCCATTTAAACATTGCTTTTTCAGAATTTGTATGAAAAGTAATGATGCTGTCGAGCCAACAGAGTTTGAAAACTCATGATATGTATTCAACTTGAAAGAAAGGCAGGTTTTGTTTAATTTTTTGGGGTCTCACACTGCATAGCAGAGAGTATCTGGAAGTCATGAAGCTTTCTGTTGACTTTCCGATAAATAAACAGTGTCATGTGATCTAGATTGGTGCAGCACGAGACAAAATTTAGCGACTGCATTTTACACTCTAGTGAGTTTTGATAGTATCCGGTGATTGTGAAGAACAGCTCCCCTAGACTGACTGTCAATAATAATAATAATAATAATAATAATGGTTTATTGACATTCCACAAAAATAGGCTCTTCTATGCCAATATATATCTACACTAATTTAATGATTAAGAAATTTAAGTTTACAATATATTGATGAAAATAATTAATTGAATAAATAAACAAATAAATAATAAAAACGATAGCTATTTACATTTACAGTCTTGTCAGTTTACTGTCAGCCAAAAGGTTACTGGCAGGTTACCAACAGACTTCTGACAAGCTACTGACAGTTTCCCAAAACCAAAATTGGACTGCCAAATTAAGCCATGTTCCCAACACAAATAATTAAATCTGATGCACATATAGGTATTATAGGTATTACCCACTTGCCAATCCATAATCATCCCTACCCAAAAAATCATGATAAATGTGGAGATGACACTGCTGGTCTGTCATTAGCATTAAGCAGTGATTACTGGTAGCAAAACCTTCCTGTCCAATTTGTCATTCATCTCGGTTGCAGTACTGAGCGAAAATTGGGAAAATTAACCCGTAATAGTAACCAACAACTTACCAACACCTAACAAACATCCTACTGACACAACACCAACTGTCAGCTGACTATTGGTCGACAGTTTGAATGTGTCAAACCCTACTGTTGGCCATCTGTCAGCCAAACGTCCACCGACAAACGGCCAACATTCAGCCAACAGACGGCCAACAGCTGGCACGGATCCAGGTTTTTAGGACAGGGGTTCAATAAAGGGGCACCCCATTTGGAGGGTCAGGGAGCGTCCTTCCCCGGAAAATTTTGAAATGTCAAGTCCTCAGAAACGAGATTTCTGCCATTCTGAGGCATTTTTATTTTTAAAGTTAAAATGCCATTCTTTTTCTTTTCAGGAAAATATAACAAAGCTACGTAAAAACATGCAAATTTGCATTAATAAAAGCTATATACTAAAATTTACTGCATTTTATCTCATTTCAATTTTGTGTTTTGTCAAAGACGGGATCGACAAGAAGATCTCTTCGGGGATATCTTTCCACAAAAAGCTGAACCACAGCATCATAGTAAATGGGCTTTTCGCAGGGAATGTTTATCCATTGGCGTACAAGCTGGGGGGCTGCAGCATCCCAGTTTGAAAATTTTCGACATTTTCCAGGCAAAAAGCTCAGGATTCGGGCAACAACAGTTGCAATTTTTGGGCGTGTGTATACATGTTCAATGCTAACTCATTCGGAAATTGTGTATTTTTTCGGGCAGGAAGGGTACAGCCCCTTCAAGTCCGACGGTGCCCATACGCCTATGTCAGTTCATCAGAGCCAAGCCTGACAGTCTTGACAATTTTCTTTTTGACATCTCAAAGTAACTGAAAACTCGCTTTTTAACTCAAGAATAAAAACAGATCTATATCCAGGGCTCGCAAAATAAATCGTTCTGCTTTGTAATTTGTCGCTCTTACTTATTTGCTTGCGTTGATCGTTGTTAGGACTGAATTTCCGTGACTGGACTGGCAACAACTGAAAGGTGCAGCAAGCTAGACAAAATGTCACTTTTTGCGTGATTCTTTGCAGAAGCATGAAAAAAGAGACAACTAAAACAGCCACATTCACAGTGAACTAAAAATGTACTTGTTTTTTTGAATGGAGAAAATGTTTTAGCTTTATTAAATATCAGAAGCCGTGTCTCACATGGACTGGAAACTTGTGAATTCACGAATTTGATTGGCTAAAATCGACCAGAGTCTAGATTTTCCCATTTAGACCAGCATCTAGATCGGTTACATGTTGGGGTGAGAAAGTTACAAAAAAATAAACAGGAACACATTGTTCCTTTTTTCTCTGAAACTACTAAATGGACAATTAAAAAAGATTGGCAAAAATAAAAAGTAAAAATACGACCCAACGTTTCAAATTTAAGTTCAGTTCATTGCCGTTCGCGAATAAACATCAGCGAGAACGAAGCAGTGTAGTTGAGCAAATTGAAGTTTCCGTTTGGCCATATAATAAACATCTTATCAACCGAGTTTAGTCAGTCTGTATGGGAGAATCTTGGCTTTGGTTGTGAGTACAGACCTCACTGTACTCACAACCTCGGTCAAGATTCTCCCATACAGACCTCCCGCTTGGTTAGTAAGAGCTAAATTTAATATTTTTACAAGTTTTTGACGTTAGCTGTTTTAACTTAGGGGGTTGATCCCCGAAACCCCCCCCCCCCCCAGATCCGCCCTAGAACAGTCAGCCAACAGTCGACTGACAGCTTTTCTCAGGAGCTGTTCTTCACAATTGCCACTGATCCGGTAGGTAAGTGTTGACAAAACAAATGTCATCTGTTGGATAGTGGTATCCAAGCTTTGATCAGCCGGTAACGAGCCTTGGTGAGTCATGTTCTGCTTGCTTGGTAAGTAATATCCTGATGGTATTAATTTTATGTTAAATTGACTGAAAACAGAGAGCTGATGAGGGGAATCCCAGTAACTGATGAAGATGGAAACAGAATTGGGGAATCAAAGGTTTGGATCATTTTAGTCTGTCTTTAATGGCCTTTACAGATTGATTATTGCTGGTTTTCACTGTCACACCATCAAAACATAAATCCAAAACCATTCAATGAGAAAAGCTGATAAATTCAAATTTTATAAAATATTAATAGATATTAACAACATCTCCAAGTCTCAGGTCTGGGTGGTACACCATTCTTGAGGTATTTGATGAAGAATTTCACCCAAATTTATTGAGCTCAGTATGGAGATGCCATGTTGGTGCCCATCCAAATCGGCACTGGAAATTAATCAAAGAAAACTTCTGGCTCTCACTTTAGCTATGAAAGCTCATTCTTATTGTCTAGTGTCACATAAACATCGTTCCTAATACTTGAACTGTTTAAACTGCAAAAATTTTGAGAAAAGACCGTTTCTTCAAACACGACAGCTTTGTCCCAGTGCCATCGTGATGTCATGTACAGCAGAAATCTTGAAAATTCAACATGCCGTATTTCAAACACGAAGGAAACTAGTGAAAGCCAAGGATATATTTTTAGGATTTCTTTCATGTCCTACTTTGTTTTTAAGGAAACTACCACAAACTATAATATATCAAATGGAAAGATTTTGAATTGTAGGATGTGAAAAAAATATTTTCTGTGCTGTCCATCCGTTTCTTGAGAAGAAAGGAGCCAGTGAACGGAAAACAACAGGCTTTTGTTCGAATTAAACAGATATCAAACACAAACACTAGTGAAAAAGCACTGCACAGTATTAATCAGCTAGCATCAATCTCACAAAGTGTGTCAGAGTTTTCCTGTATTCCGATCGGTTATCTTTTTATAAACCCGTAAAATTACAGTATCAAATGTTGTCTTGGCCTTGTTGCGTTCGCAGCTGCCAAAAGAGAGATATCCAAAATTTTAAAAATCCCCATCCGTCAATTCTACATAATCCTTTTAATTCATTTAAAGAGATAGCCATGGCATTCTTGCCAAAAGCTAAAGCGATTTTTCGCCGTTTGAAGATTTGTAAACATGTCTTGCCTTCTCTGAGATATCCGTAAACAGAATGTGCTGCCCGCCAATCAGATGATGGCACCCATGTCATTTCATTATTTTTGTGGGAATTCTAGGACAATATCTTTGTGTGGCAGTTATGTTCTTTTCGTTCACTTTTCTGTAAGGCATATACTGTATTCAAAGACATGTTTATTTGGTTAGGGTTTGACAGCGATGTCTTCAAATTGATTTGCGAAAACTGACTTTGCGGAATAGAGCAGCAGACAAATAGCAGTAATGAGGTCATCGTAACAAGAGGTCCCAGATAATCATAAAACAGTTTAGCACAAAGAAAAACGTTGCAGGGGAGCCGACACACTGTGAGGGTTTTATTAACTTTTATTGAAAAAAGAAGTTTTCTAGATATTAACTCGCACAGGTTTCAAGATTTTAATTTCATTTTTTGGGAAATACTAGATTTTATATATCTTCAATTCCTTGTAGTGTTAAAAAAATTGTGCAAAAAGTAGTCGTCGGAACAGGATGTTGTGAATTCAAAGATGCGAGAAGTGATGTACCGCATAGAAATATCCATTTAAATCATCCTCCTTAGTGCTAATTTGTCTGAAATTGAGAATTTTTGGCGTTGTTTTTAATGTTGTGTGACCGAGCTTCGAGAGGAAGGAAGCGTTATGGCACTGGACCAAGGTTGCTTTATCCTTGCAGCTTTTTGAAAAGTTCCGAAAATCAGAGAAAGACTAAAAAGAAATGTAGCCAAGAACATAGTAGGTTTATGTTTAACTCGATCCATGAGACTTGAAAGAGGCTGAAAGCTGATCATGTTCTTCAACACAGGTGAAACTGACCTTTACTCTTTGGTTTTCCAAGTGTCTTCCATGGTCTTCAGCCACGCTATTTGGTTCTCTCTGCTCATGTATAGGCTATGAAAATTATTATTTCTCTATAAAGGCAGTTCAGTGGAATAGGACAAAAAAACCTTGTTCTTGTATGGTTTTTGCTGTGTTCCGTAGATATACTGGTCAGCACTGTTTTTGTCTGCCGTTTTACATGGACAGCTGACACGCTTCTTCGCTGACTTGGTCGAGCAAGTTGACTTGCATGGAACGACAATACAGCTCTTCCAGTAAAAGCGATGAAAAGGAAATAGCGTGCAATGAAATCAAAATATGTTTGCCAATGACTAACTTCTTCGACGATCTCATCTTGTTTAGCCTGCGTTGCAGCCGGACGTGTCACATAATCCTCGGTATACTCCGTCTGCGCAACGGCTCCCAAAAGCTTGTTTCGATCCCCTGCAGGTTTGTAAGGATCTGTGTATTTATTTCTGATTGGCTAGTTTCGTATTTTATCGCGTAATTGTCACGCGACAATTTGAGAAGCTTACACTTTGAAAAACAAAAGTCGTAAAGGTCAAAAAGCCTGTGTCTAATTTGTCCATATATTGTAATTTATGCTATCGTTTAATAGATAAGAGTCAAGAAAGAGTATTGCTCGAG